>ARYC01018970.1:0-14923 GCA_000711775.1 Oxytricha trifallax
CAATTATTAATAAACATTATAGTAATAAGTTTTATTTAATTTTTGGAATATATTAAAACAATTATCACTTTTTATTTGCTCATTGACAAAAATGGAAGCATCGATGACTTAACATTAAATACAAAATGATGGGAGCTTCTAAAACCTAAGACAATATAGTTACAGCAGTAGCTGCCTCTATAAAATTTTAAGTTGGTCCACTTTTTGTATCACACTATGTATTGAAGAATCAAACTGCATGTGAGGAAAAACTTTCAACTTCCTCTTAGAGTAATCAGCATATTGTAAATTGAATCCATTTTTTGTTTTAAATGGTTCACCAATAATGTTTTCATCTCTTGAAATACTTCTGTGTATTTGAGAACTTTGTATTTTATAGGTTGCTATTTTGTTATTCGTAAAATTCTATCTATATTGTGATAGATCTATTTACTCGAGAGATTTATAATTTGCTTTAAATAATGGGAATAGAATGTTAGCAGGTACATGAGCATTAAGAAGTTTAAAATTATTTAGAATATAAAATGTTTCTTTTGAGAATAAATACTCATTGAGTAGCTCAAAAGTGTCACAATTAATAAAACAATTATAGCTCTAGATACCTGTTAATCTTGATTTTAAATGGTGGTTAATAGGGAGGAAATCATAAGCGAGTATATTGCAAAGGATTTAGTTTTTAATGAAAGACGGTATAAGCTATCAAAAACGGGAATAGCATCTCCTCTCTAACTTAGAAAGATTTATGGTAAGAGTAAACGATAATTGGTATAGTATGGGTTGGTAAAAATAATATGATACAGCATCTAGGTTTCTTTGATGCTCCTCTATCTAGGAGCCCATCTTCATACATTTTCTTCAATTGATTCGATTGAGGATCTTATTTAATCCCTTTTCTCAATTACCCCATAGTTCCTTTGCAAATAATCAAAATATTAAAAATATCGCTAATATTTAAATTTAAATTCTAAATTCTAAAATATAATATATTATAAATTCAATCATTCTTCTCTAAACATAATTATAATTATTAATTAAAAATTTGTTTGAAATATATTTTTTAGTATTTAAAATGGACTCAAGTAGCAAATTTTATATTTTTATTACTTGAACTCATTATTAAAACTAATAATTTATAAATACATAATTTTCAATATATTATTTTAATACTATTTTTATAAATTACTTATCTATAAAAAGTAAATTAGGTTTATTCATTGATAAATATATTTATATAAATTATTTTATTCTATTCATTAAATTTTATTAATTTTGAAGATTCTAAAATTTTATAATTAACTAAAAATTACTAATGTTTTATTATAAAAGTAGATAAAACTCATTGTTGACATAAAACATTGTTTAACTCTATATTTCACTATAATATAAAATACAATTAAATAAAATTCACAAATTTAATTAATAGGATAGAAAATAATTTAATATTTTAATATTATAGACTTCATAAAGTTAAAGTAATAAAGCACAATAAAAACAAAATGTAATTTAAAATATTAAGAATATATCAAGTATAAATATTATTTATTCCTTTGTATTTAATGATTTGAATAACTTCGATTTATTACAATTTTGACTGAATAATATAATAAATACAATAAATCGAAAGTACTGCTTTATTTGATGATTCTGAAGTAATCAACTAATTATTTTGTATCTTAGTAAGATTATTAACCAGAAAACTAAAGGTTATTACGATCAAAATTATATATATAGTGACACCATATATTAAACTAAATGGTCTCAAACGGTTTTTTTTAGCATAGAAGTTAAGAAAAAGGTTAGTCATCATTTGACAGCATTAAAGTTAAGCTCGATATTGGGAAGAGTTGCTGTACTCTCAATATTAACTCAAATCTATGAGCTGTATTGTTATTAACGAGTAGTACGACAGCAACCAGAAGCTAAAGCATAAGATTTGAACAAAGATTATGAATAGTACTAATGTAATGCCTTATAAAAATTAGGAACAATTGCAGATAATGTATATAAATAGTTTTAAAAGTATATTTAATAAAAATTTAAATGCAGTTGACTTTTATTTTTTAAAGTCCATTGATAAATAAGGTACTAATAAAATTTACATTTATATTATTATTTTTTCATATTTAAAAATTTTAATTTATTCAAAATAAATAAATTGATATAAATATATAATTTATTTTAAATTATTTATATAAAAATTATTTGTTCATTAATTATTTAATGAATATCTAGCTTTGATATTTAAAATTGAGAATCATGGTCTACTATTGTAAAAAATAAGTGGTTAAGACAATAAATAAGAGTTAATATTACTGTATATGCTGCAAAGAAAAACTTATCCATTTTAAAGGAATTTGAAATTATATTGAAGAAATCTGCAGTCATTAAAGTTAGAAAGTGAAGTAAGCGAGAGCGATAATTTACGAAGTTTTCTAGAAAATTAAATTTTATTGTTAAAGCACATTGAGCCCTTCAAAAGGCTTATAGAGATAATAAAGTGTAAGTTTCTTATTAGTTGAGTGAGTGTTGAGGTAAATTGGGAACAGATTTGAATAATAGAAAATAACTTTATTGGGGTTCTTTGTGTGGATGGGATATTTATTTTATAATGTTCATAATTTTATTTAGGCACTTCAAAACTTTAAATCGTGTTTTTTTTCTAAAAATTTAATACTCTAATTATAAAGTACCATTATAATTATTATAATAATAAATATTACTAATTATTATGGAAAATAACAATAATTAAAATAAAAAATAAGGAAGGGCTTTAGCATCTCAAAAGATTTTGAATTTCAGAAGACAATTGGACCGACCTATAATTTATTGGGGTATCACAGAAAAAAAGCTTTGCCCCAATAAACCCCAGAGAGTCCAACTACAGAGAGAGAGGAGGAACACAAGCAAGAGGAGCAGAAGAAGAAGGAGAATGCCTGACAGCATTCTTGATTATTCTTATTTCAATTTCTTTTAAAAAATTTAATCAAAACCCAAAATATCCTACCCAACTCTTGGACTTCAACTAAATTCATCTAACTCAGGTTACAAGGGCTAAGTTGAAGTTCTAGAGTTGGGTGACTATGAAATTTTAAAACAAAAATTAAATACCTTTCTTCTCTTCTTGAAAACTTAAAAGAACTCTTATACTAGTAACATACGACAGTGGTTGTGTTGACTTGCTTATGAAGTATCTCGATATTTACAACTTTTATTTACTAAGTTAAACCGAATTTTCTATTAAAATTCTTTAACTATCGTTTGTTCTTCGATAATGAAACATATTAGCCAAGAATTTTTAAAACCACCAATTTTTATGATTTTGATTGAACCTCTTCTAACATTTCTTTGAATATAAACTGGATTGATGTGATAAATAGGTAAACTTATTTAAATAAGATCTGTTCTCATCTACGTTTGCATGCTTTACGACTACCTCCTGCAAGACTGCAAGAAAGGGGCGACTTATTGAAGGAATTATCATTTGTAGATTAACCTACCTACCTTCACTTGAAGAAAGGTAGGGCAAAGAATGGCAGATGGATTAATTAGTAAATACTAAACTCATTTTTATTAAAAATTTGAGGGAAAACTTTAGCTGTCACATTTAAGATTTTTAATTTTAATTTTTTATTAAAAAAATTGTTAAAAATGCTTTTTTTTAAATGTGTTAAAATTTTAAGCCTATTCAAATTTTTATTGAAAAGATATAAATAAAAAATTTAATTATTTGAGAACAAAAGTTAATAACACAGTTTCTACAAGTAAACTTGTAGAAACTCGATCGGTCCAATTTCATAAAGATGAATATAAGGTTGTAGTATATAGTTTATATTATGAACTGTATTAAATTTGCCTAAGTAAGTAAGCTACGAGTTTTTCAAACTTTAAAAATGAATAAAGAGTACTACTCGCTTGTACTTTTCTTAGAAATATGTTTGCTTGTGTGTATGAAATGAAGAGCATATCAATTAAGCTTATGATTCTTTTTAGTAAAACATCACATAAAAAAATAGAACAATGCTTCCTTAAGAGAAGCAAGAACTTTATTGTAGGAATACATTCGATTTGGAAAATGAATTAAATATTTAAAAAATGGCAGTTATTAAATCCAAAGTGACTCAAATTTATATCTAAAATGATTATACGGTAGATCCCGCAATTTTAGCTGGACTTTACTATTGAATGATTCCTGAATCATCCCAGTAAGCAGGATATTTTGATTTTGAGCTAACTCCGGTAAATAGTATCATTGGTTTTCTCGCTTGGGAGTAGAGATAAAATAATTATTGCAATAAAAACCACCGTCTCATTTTAAATGTACTTTCCAGAGAATATAATATTGACACTGTTTGGAGACATTTTCCAAAAACAAAACATAAGGTAATTAATAATTAATTAAATTAAATTTAAATTTACCAAATTAGAATGTTTTTCTACAATAATAAAAAGGCTTTATTAGAAATTTGTTGCAAACCTTTATTTATCTTGGTCGTTATCTAGAAAGCTTTAAATTTATAAATGTTCTTTATGTATTTTAGATTATACATTTTTTAGATAGCATCGACTTTAGTTATCAATAATCTTTGCTCATAGAAATTTTTCTGCTTTAAGAATTATGAATAGTATAATTAATTACACCAGAACTAAATTTATTCCCAATTTATTTTTGTTTGAAGTTTTGTTAAATCTGTCATTTAAAACAAAGCCATATTAAATCTTACAGATAATGAATAAGCTAAAATTTAACAATTTAGGTGAATTTATTTCATTAATAAAATTTACAAATTTCTTTGAATTTATATTAATTATAATATATTTTAGGTTCTCTACCACATTTATGCTGATTTGCTGTAGAGTACCTTAATTTTAATATTTTTTATATTATTTAAATGCTTAAAATAATGTGAAATATAGTTTAATCAAAAAGTAATTTATAATTATTATTTATTTTATAAGACTGATCAACTTTCGTTTCTTCTAATTAAGGCAACTAAATTATAAAGAACATACTTTTTTAATTTCATATTTTTAATTTACTCAAATTAATTATTTACTATTTCATTAAACTATATTTCACATTTATTTTTAGCATTTAAATTTAAATAATTTAAAAATAATATAATTAAGGTACACTCCCCAAAACTGCCTAAATGTGGTAGAGTACCTAAAAATATAAATGAATTAGTCAACGATAAGGGATTTTCTCACATACCAGGTCAGGTTAATAAAGCTACAACAGCGAAAGGACAGAGATTACATTCTCAGCAGCAGTGGGACTGGTAAGAGTTTTCACCAGCTCCTCTTTAATTGTTTACAAGAAGCAGATCTCTGCAAGCTCTGCAGGGGGTACTCCCACCTCCAGTTAGGTAGAAATACCGCTAATAACGGGCTCTTACTTCGTATGCATCTCGGTTTGGAATGAAGCGGGAAAAAAATTGGGGAAATTTTAGGAGTTATGTATCTTCAAGACTACCACGTCACGGATTGACAATCGACTCACTCAGATACGTCTATGTCACGACTAATATTGATGGTTTGATTTTAGAATTAAACAGTGATATGCTAAAAGTTAATTTGAGATTACTCATTAACTACAACTATAAATGAATTAATATAAATACAGAGAAATGTGTAAAGTTGATTAATGAAATAAATTCACCTAAATTGTTATATTTTAGCTAATTTTTGTTCCTTTAAGTTAATACTACAATTTTAAAAATAGAAATTCGCCTTAATTTTCAAATTTCGATGAATTAGCTTTGGTTTTTTAGAGAAACAACAAATTAAACTTATTTCTAACTTCTATTAATAAATTAAAATCACATGTAACTTTAACTTTGGTGCGCATTCAGATTTTAGGGCTTCTTCACACCAATTAAATTGTTGTTTGAAAAATATATTTGTTATTTTTACCTCAACTTTCTTATCCAACAAGAAGTTAATCCCCTACCTCATTAAAGCTTGTTAAGGAATTGATGTTTAAGTTATTATATTCACTTCTATGGCGTTAGTTTGCAATCTGAGGCGAAAGTTGTAAAAAATAGGATAATAATTTCATTTCACTAATATTGAATAAGTTACTACCGAATAAATCATTTATTCAAAACCCCAAAACCCCTTAGTGAGGTTTATAAGTGCTTTGATTAGTAGGGTAAAGTTGGGGTTTTATTAGGGTTAGTAGAGAAAACGCAAGTTTAATGAGACTTTAATATGTATTTAAGGAGTATTAGTTTAATTATATCACACGAATTTTACTTGCTTGTCTTTGTTGTATCTCTTGAATCTCGCTTTCTTTAGTGGTTCGAGCATATCGTCTAAGGATTGTCTTGGATAAGCTGGAGCTCTTAATATTATCTTCTCTACAATCTTCTTTATTTCTTAGCATACATCATCTTGTTTTATGTGCTTCTCAGCTAGATTTATTGATTATTTTCATATTTTGTATTAATGTAAGTCATGCTTTCCATATCGCACTCTAAAATTATTGCAGCTACTGCCCAAACATCCCACTAAATAGAGCCATTAGTCCATGTCTCTCTGATTGGGAAGTAACCTGGAGTACCAAGAACCTTTGCTAAGGTTACAATCTCTTATCTTAAGGCTCTATTAAAATCGATTACAACACTTCTAAAGGGCAAAGATTTAGCATAAAATTTTCAGGCTTCAAATCTCTATGAACGTATCCAAGCTCGTGAAGTTCCTAAACACCATTTATCAAATTAAATAGAATATCATTCAAGTCGGTATCTGTTTTAATATAGACAATCCCGGAGAGTCATTTCAAACTTTATTAGCCTTAGTGCGATGAAACAAAACCCTAAAATAACACCATCTACCTTGAGCAAATTCTTGCAATCTTTTATCTAAGCCTATCTAAGTACAATATATTCGTTAGCAAACTCATTTTAATACTACTCGTTTTTAAGGAGATAGCTGAAAGGATATACCTTGTAGGCATAGTCATCAACCACTATGAGTTTTGCTTTAACAGGTAAGTTTATATGTAAGTAGTTTTCAATACAAATGCTAAGGCCTACTGCATTTAGTGCAGGAATATACATGGCTCTCTCTTAAAAGCATGCTAAAAAGACATTACCAGCAGGTTGATTCATTAATTCGATTCGCTTCTGCCTCTTGAGCTTCTCCTGTTGTTCTTTTTAAGTCTCAAGATTATTAGATTTTCTTTTAGCGGGCACTAATTTCTAAGTCTCTTTATCTTAAATCAAGAACTCACTTAGGTGATGCTTCTGCATATGTTTCTTAACTTTAGCTGAGTGAGTATAGGACTTCTCACAAGTCGTGCGCTAGTACCTGCCATCGACCTTATCATCTTGCTTAAAATACACCTTAGCTTTCCCAGAGTGAACCTCTTTCATATGTCTCTTCAAACTGGAATCAGTAGAGAAAAAATTTTAGCAGTCTTAGCATTCAAAAGTTGTAATCCTTTAAATCTGAAGCTGTTCCTTTTCTTCCTCAACATCTTTTATTAATGTTAAACTTCTATCTCAGCTTTCTGTTTCATGTTTTAAACCTATATAATAAAAACATGTGCTAAAAATTCAAGAGCTCTTAGCTCTGCCTCCCTCTCAATATATAACTTCTTGTTTCTTGGTTGAACCAAAGTTAAGCATTGATTGAACTGCTCCTAAAAGTGCCGCTCCACGACTTAAGTTAACCGCCATGTTTAAATTCAAATTTAAATTTCTATAATAAAGCTCTTAAACCTCAATAGCTATAGCTGGACTAAATAGGAGTTGCTACAGCATTAATGATGGTTTGATCTCAGCTCTAAGACTTCATATGTATACTCAGTTTATAACTATAATTTTTGTAATTTTGCACTTAATAAATTTGATTCTGGTACAAACTCAGATAAAGTTCAGGTTGGTACTGGTACCAATTAAGTTTTAAACCAGATTGAAAATTTTCCATTAAATCACTGGATTAAAACTAGGTACTAATTAAGTTTTGGTACTATTAAATTGGTACCAATAAAACTTAAACGAATTTAGTACCAGTACTAACTAAATTTAAACAAATTTAGTACTAATTTAATGGAACTAAATTGATAAAAATGGAGCTCCATCTCTAAGTTTGTTACAGCTTCTACGAACTTTCTCCACGTATCTTTACAGGGTTGACCTCCTATAAGATGCCCATATTTAATAGTAAGATTTTAAAGGATAGGATCCAGAAGTCTATAAATTAAAACTTGAAATTCATTAATAGGAAGAGGAACAAAGATGGAATCATTCAATGAACAAATGAAAAGGGTTGAGGCTCAAGAAATGATCTCAAGATTCAGAAGCAAGGAGGATCTCTATCAATACCTTACTTAGCATGGTAAAATAAATTGATGTTAATCAACGATGAATACAGTTGGTCTATTCCTTCAAACGATGGAAGGTACTAAAATATCATTCTTAAAAGCAATACTCTGCGAGGAGAAGAAAGCTTTTAAAAACAAAGAAATCAAACTGATTGAAATACCTAACTACCCAGAGATTTCAGTCACAAATCTCTACGAGGATGCAATGAAAGATGAGGAAGTGGTTATTCACCTTCCTAGCAAGAAGTAACTCTCAAATAAATTACCTGAAAGAAACTTCTTTTTGGTGTTCTTGGTACAATCAAAGAGGATTATTTGAGAGAAATTATAGAAGAAACTCATAAGAAACGCTACTCTATTTCTCCTGAAGATTAAAAGAAGCAAGGAATACTAATAAGCGAGACGTGGCTAGCAGAGCTTAAGAAGCATCCTTATCTCTCTACTAAGCTTTGATTTATAACTTTTTAGGGAAACCTGGAACTGGTATATTTCTAATGAAAGAGAATGCAAAGGTTCACAGAGAGAGAAAGTCTCAAACCATCCATTAAGTTAGCAAAAGACTTTATAATGAAGTTTAAAAGCCTGATGAAATGAACATAGATGCTGGTGCTGGTACAAAGAGAAGAAACATGGGTCCTGGTAAACCACCAGAGGAAGAAAAGAAAGAGAAGCCAAATCCATTTAAGAGTTCGTTTAATATGTGAAATATTCATTCATTTAAGTCTAACACTTACTAATAAACATTCATTCTTCCTTTCCTTGCACAAATCGTAGTCTAGTCTTTACCCACTCTCTTGCAACTACTCTGTATTAAGTCTACTGTGTCGATTGGTAAATCATGCATTAGGTGATACAGCAAGAGTTACTTGTAGTGAGTCTTAATCTAACTCCAATAGAATTCAATTCCATTAAACTGAGGACTGTAAGGAACAGTATACACAGGAGTAATCTTTAACTCTTCATAAGCTTTCTTAGTTCCTTAGTCTTATGAACTGAGAGGTTATCAACAAACAGGATGATCTCTTGATCGTTGTACTTATCTCTTAGCTTATGTAAGAACTCTACATACTGTCTCGCTTAATAGAGCGAGGATGAATAACATAAGTTTCTAAGCCTGAATATTCACTGATACCAGCCAAAATTGCGTGAGTGACAACATTAACCTTTAAGTCATACACTTCAATATTATCGTAATACTTGTACCAAGACTTATTAATAAAGGTGTTGAACGTAAACACAGCTTCATCAGCGTGTATGAACTTGATGTTATTATATAACCTCTGCATTAAATCATAAATATAGTTTAAATTATTACAATAAAATGGCAGAGTAAAGTCAATCATTCCTTCAATAAATATTGCGATAGTCTATGGTGAGATACGCATGTCAGGAAACTTGCGATGAAACATCACAGCTCGCTAGTCAAGTGGCCAATATGCCCAATACTTAAGAGTCTTAGAATCGCAGAGATATTCAATAATGCTGCTAAGAGAACTTTTATTTTCTTACAGGATGTTATCAAGAACCAGAATTGAAATGCTAAACAGCTAGCAATCAGTGATACCTTATAGCCGAAGCACTCTTACACAATAGCTATGCAATCGCACAATAATTTACCACTAGTTTGAGTTATTCTATATTAATACTCTCACCATACCTAAGCTTAAGCAGTAAATCTAAATATTTCCCCATCATAAATAGACACCAAAAATCGCTAATTTCTATTTCTCATTTTGCAAACTGGCCTAATTTCTGTAAACTATAACTCACTTTACCCTACTAATCAAAGCGCTTATAAACCTCACTAAGGGGTGTGGGGTTTTGATTGTCTGCACATTCTGATATATATATATATTTATTTAAATATTAAAATAATTAGAAACGGCGTTCTAGTCTGAATGTCCAAATGGATGGATCATTTTATGCTTTTAAGTTATTGAGACAGAGCATTGAGAGATTCTTCAACAAACATAAATTTCAAGCAATGAAGATACTACTAGAGGGCAGGGGATACGCAGTTGATGTTAAATTCGGAGAAAACTCGGTGCTTTTTTTGTACTGTTTTTCAATCATTACGACTAAAGAGCTCCCATGGAACAGAATAAATGCGGAGGAAAAGGATTGTTTCGAGTGGAGGTGCATCACAGTAACATCGTGAAAATCTGGCAAGCTGGCTTTCCCTTTCTATGCGATACAGCTGTCTAACTATCTCCTCGACAGATCAGAAGATGAAAGCCTTTGGAGTGAAGGCTCAAATGACAAATATGTTGGATACAAATCAGAAATAATAATCAGCAATAGAGACATAGAGGTTGACGATCATTGACTAGAACGCCATTTCTAATTATTTTAATATTTAAATAAATATATATATATATATATATAACCCCACTACGTATGTGCATAAGAATTTGATAAGTGTGTAAACGAATTTAATTTAATGTGTTAATACGAAATTACGTGGATTATAAAATTAAAGTACTTTGTAGTAGACGGGCATGACCTCCCGAATTTTGGAATTTCTCAGAAAACCGAGTTTTTTTTTTGCCCTTGATTTTTGCAGAATCAAATCGAGCGATAATCGTAGACCAAGAATTAAAAAATCAAAATGAAAATCGGAAATGTGGTCGCCGAAATCTATTTTAATTACTGAATCAAAAATGTGGAAAAAAATGAGGCATATTTGAATATTCGAAATAAATTAAATTAATTATTAAATTAAATTATAATTTAATATAAGACACTATGGAAAAAAGAAAGTTTAGAGGAAATATTTTTAAGAAATTAAATTAAATTAAATTATATATTATTTATAGGCACTCCTTGATTTTTATTGCTACTGTTATTATTACTGTTGCTATTATTTAAAGGTAAATTTTTTGGCATAATCCATTTAATGTTTTCAGGTTTAATGTCTCTATGAATAATTTTTTTGTCATGCATTGGAAATAAAAAAAAATATTTTCTGGTTTAATGTCTCTATGTATTTTCGGGTCAATATTCCCTTGTAATTATATCTGAAATCTGTTGAAAGTAAAAATTCTCAATATTTGAGATGCTAAGTATTGAATTTATGAAAACCAAGTTTTCCCCATAATCTAATTTTTATTTTTATTATTATAATTTCCATTTTGATTTCCAAATTTATTCACTATTTCGAGAGCCAATAACCAAATATTTAAATTTCCAATGGTGCGAAAATCGCTTAAATGAATGAAATAATTTATTATTATTATTATTATTACTTTTAAATTAAATACCCCAAAACCCTTGATCCCCCAACTTCTTTTTATTAGTGTTTAGATTGTGTTTCCCCTTTACAAAATGATCTTAATTACCTAGGCTTGAATGCTGCCTCTTTTTATCCTATTTTATTATTAATTATTATTTTATTATTTATTTTAAACTTGAAAAATGTACTTATCATTTATTAATAAAATAATTCACAGAGACATTAAACCTGAAAATATATAAATTAAATAGTTAGAGTTTTTGAAAATTAAGAATAATTAAAATGAAGATGATGATGATGAAGACGATGATGAAGATGAGGAATTTATTTGAAATTATTAAATTAAAAATTAAAAATGAAATTATATATAATTAAATTAATATTCAGAAATCAATCTGAATCGCTTTGGGACTCAGTCCTTGAATGTGTCTCGCTTTAAGAGCTTGAGTCAGAGCTTGAGTATTTTCTGGATTTAGACTTTCTCTTGGATTTGCTTTTTGATCTTCTGCATTTTTTGTCTTTCTTGTTTTTCTTTATATGCTTTGATTTGGTTTGAACTTTCTTAGGCTTCATTACTTTAGCGTCTTAGTCAGCGTTTGGCAATAAAACGTGATTTGCAAGTGAAACGCTGTTCAAGTATAATTGAGGTTGAAATTTAGTACTGGGTATCTTTAAACTTTTTAGCCCAATTAATAAGCTTCTTGGCAGTTTTCAAAATGTTCAAGGAATTAATGCCATTTAAGCAAAAGTGCTGCATAGTCTATCTTTGAGGCGAAAAATCTGAGAATATTTGCAATTCTAATTTTGTTTAAATCAAAGTCTTTGTAATCGTTTGCAAGTCCATAGACTTTGTGCTCTTGTCCTAAAAATTGCTAAATAAATTGTAGTTCCCCAATACTTTACACTTTGTCATCACTATGAAAACTGTCAGGATTAATTGAATCGATGACACATAAATTGTCATTTTTATAATAGAAATACCAGTTGTTTCGAATCTTTTTGAAGACTAGAAATGCTTGCTGAGTTCTATTTAAACTTGAATTACTAAAGGTGTCCTCATATAATGGTTGAGTGTTGATATAAATCCATGTCTAAATCTGCTTTCATTCTCGAATTCATGTCTTGCGAATCTATCTAGGCAGGTGAGTGTATGATGCTTGAAATTCTTGTCTAACAATGCTCCTTAAAAGTGCTCAAATTCTACACTTTTGTTGTAAGTGTAAATATCCTCGATTATCGAAGCGTCCTCAAAATAAAGCATTAAATGCTGCAAAATTTCTTAATTACTAATAATGACAGGCTTTCCCATTAATTAATTGAATGCATTAAATTGCTGTGTTATAAGCAAGGGATTACTTTCGATCAAGTTTTCGAATTCTGTTTTCTAGTTTAAGTTGGTAATACTGAGGCTCGATTTTGTCACATCTTTGTAAAGATTCCCTTGAATTCTTGAAAGGGTGTATTCATCACAATTTCTGGTTAAATTTGAGGGTGCAAATCTTGCTAAAATAAAGTTGATCAAAGGATTTTGAGTGATTGAGTGAATGCTTCTAGGGTCTGAGTCCTCTGCAAACTTGAAGTTTTGCAAGTTAATTTCTTCAGCTTTTTTCTAGTCTGTCTTGCTTTTATTGGAAGGGCCTTAATTATTGCTGTTTGGTGGCTTTTATTGTGAACTTTAGCCTGGAGGTTTAGAGCCAGAGTTGGGATTCGATTAATTAAATTAATTGCTTTGATTCAAGCCATTCTGCTAAAACATATTTTGTTGCTAAAAACCTTAGTTTTAGCTGCCAAGGACTTAAGAAAGTCTGCTTTATTGCCCACTATTTTAAGAGCCATACAAATTTTATTGTAATTAGAGGGAATTATAAATTGCATTGGAAATATTTTCCTAGCTAAATTAATGAGAATCTGAGTTAATTGAACTCATACTAAATTTAATTGTTTAAGAAAACGAAAAATAAGAAAAGTTAAAGGTTTGGTTTGGTTTTGAAAATATAAATTATTATAATTTTCGCCTCACTTAAATAGGCTCATATTTTCCTAAATATTCAAACGACTGAATATTGAGCGATTTCAGCCAATTTTGCCACCAAATTAATTGAAAAAAGGCGAATTTCGCTTATTTTCGCTATTTTTTTTGCCGAGTTTGGTTAAAAGTGCAAGGTAAAAGTATGAAATTTTGAGAATTTAGAATGAAAATTTTCAATATAAACAATTGACAAAGTAACCAATTTTATAATAACGATTTCTTACTTTTTTTATTTTCTTGACTATATTTATTGCGAAAATCGCTCTAATTTCCTTACTTTAAAAAATCGCTTTTTCAATTTCTTTGTACTTTACCTTACAGAGTTGAAAGCCCAAACCCTTAATTTTAATAAACCCTAGTTCTCAAAAATCGCCATTTTAGTTTAACTTCTCTCATTTTCAAGGTCCCTACTTTAAAAATTGGCGAACTCCAACCTATAAAAAACGTGAACAATTATCAAGAAATTTGAGATATTTTAAATGTAAGAGCCTTACAAATTTCATTTCAAATTTAATTAACTTTTCTTAATTCAACTTAAAAAGCTCTCCTTAATAATATTTAATACTCGCAAAAATCGAATTAAATTATGCCACTCTTGCTAGCAATCCCCGCTTATTAACCTTGCACTTTCGCCTAGCTCCCAAATCTTTTTGCGAAATCGATTCCAAGGCCGCTGTCAACACGTGATAAAAGCAGTGCCTCACCAAGTTCTAATTGATCCCTGTATATTATGGCGTCTTTATGATGTGCAGTAGCCCCTAAAAAGGTGAACTCCAAGCGACTTACTTTGATTACGCCTTGGTATTCAGAGGGTTCAAGTCTCGATTTTTGATCCAAGAGTACATCAATTCAACAGGTGCGATTCTATAGTGATAAGGCCCTAAAAACATTATTGCCAAAGCCAAATCCAGGTACTTATTCATAATACTTTGTGATCTGTGGTGTGGTGCGTTATCAAGTAGAATTAAAGTATTTTCTCTCCAACTAGTGTCAACTGAATCCAATACATTAACTAGTTTACATAGGGAGTACATATATGAGTGCTAGTTAGTTCTTCCATGATTAACTGTATAGTACAGCTCTCCTGTACTTGCAACTCCAATAATTAAATTCATTTATTTTAGTCTTGTGAATTTGTAACTCTATTTTTTACATAAGGGGCAGTCCACCCTCTGTGTCTTTAATCAGTTTAATTAAGAGTTGATTCATCAATATTCATTATTCTCTTACCCTTACTTAAGTGTTCCACGAATTACTGGGCTGCATACTATCTTTATAACTTGCTACTATTGCTATTATGCAATGATGAAATCTACTTGATTTATTTATAAGT
>ARYC01018973.1:0-10039 GCA_000711775.1 Oxytricha trifallax
CTATTGCTAAAGAAATTGGGCTTTTATGAAGATTATAAGAGTATAGTAATCTTAATTAAGTACTTTGACTATGTTCAAGTTCAATTCATGAAATCCTATAATCCTCTCCCCTTGATTTGAAAATCTTAAAACCCTATGTTTAACATAATTCCTAATCTATACCTACAACAAATCTTTAAATGCCTATAACTTTGCGCTTTTTGAAGATATGATAAAACGCATTTCATATTCGTGCTGAGCGAGGTTCAAATAACTTGAATTGATATTTTCGGATGTTCTTAGGAAAAATAAATTAGATGCTGCATTTTTGGCGGGGAAGGGTTCGGCCTGGAAACATTTTGAAATAGTCAAAACATTGACATATTGACCCCACTTTAACTTTAGAAAATGACTTAATAATTAGTGTTCCGGTGTTTCACTCATGTTCAGGAGCCCAAATTTAGTGGACTTGCTTGATTCCAGGTCATACCATGAACTTCAGTGTCTCTTTCCAAACACCCTTTAATCCTTAAAATCAGCCTCCTTAAGTTACGATCATGTCATCCTATTTATAATTAAAATGGCTGTATCTCCGAGAGTTCTTAAGATAAATCGATTTCTGATTCGATATTCGTTCTCAGCGAGGTCTAAATATCCAGATAAATATAATGCGGGGGCTATTTTACTTCTAACAAGCAATCATTAATGGGATTGTTGTCAACTCAAATAAATTATTTTGTACTTTTGTAAAAAATAAATATTTATATATAATTATTATTATTATTATTCATTATAACAGATGGAATAATAAAAGCAGTCCTATACCAATTAGATCCGCATGCTATACTAAAAAAAAAATATCTTTAACTTAATAATTGCTTTAAGTGCATTTATCTTCATTGTAAGGAATATTTATAATTTTCAAATTTATGGTGAGAAAGTACACCTTGTAAGAAAACTGAAGTGCCCAAACGTTGCCAAATGCTGTCTTCAGATTCATAGAATGGCTTATCATAATATTCTGAAAGGGCAAATTCAATTTTGACAACTCTGTTTGTATATTAAACAATAACGCTTGGAAACCATAACGATTTGACTTTTCGTTATTGAACGGGACTTTTGTTATTTTATAAAGAAGCCTAGATTTAAATTCATTAATGTTGCTTAAAAGGCAATTGCTTAAGAAATTTGTGCTTTAATTTAGTTTGTTATAGTAGAACGAATCTTATAAGTGTAGAAAGCTATTGCATAAGAAATTTGTGCTTTTAAAAAGATTATAAGAATATAGTAACATTAATTAAGTACTTTGAATATGTTCAAGTTCAATTCATGAAATTCTGATTTGAAAATCTTTAAACCCTATGTTTTAACATACTTCCTAATCTATACCTACAACAAAACTTCAAATGCCCATAACTTTGCGCTTTTTGAAGATATGATAAAACGAATTTCATATTCGTGCTGAGTGAGGTTTAAATAACTAGAATCGATATTTTCAGGTGCTCTTAGGAAAAATAAGTTAGATGCTGCATTTTGGCGGGGAAGGGTACGGCCCTGGAAAGATTTTGAATAAGTCATAACATTGACATATTTACCCCCACTTTAACTTTAGAAAATGACTTAATAATTAGTGTTCCGGTGTTTCACTCTTGTTCAGGAGCCCAAATTTAGTGGACTTGCTTGATTCCAGGTCATACCATGAACTTCAGAGTCTCTTTCCAAAAACCCTTTAATCCTTAAAATCAGCCTCCTTAAGTTACGATCATGTCATCCTATTTATAATTAAAATGGCTGTATCTCCGAGAGTTCTTAAGTTAAATCGATTCTGATTCGATATTCGTTCTCAGCGAGGTCTAAATATCCAGATAAATATAATGCGGGGGCTATTTTACTTCTAACAAGCAATCATTAATGGGATTGTTGTCAACTCAAATAAATTATTTTGTACTTTTGTAAAAAATAAATATTTATATATAATTATTATTATTATTATTATAACAGATGGGATAATAAATAGCTGTCTATAAATTAGATCCCATGCTATATAAAAACAAAAATACTTTAATTAATGAAAAATGCTTAGTTCATTTCATGGTAAGGAATATTTATAATTTTCAAATTTATGGTGAGAAAGTAACCTTATAAGAAAATGAAGTGCCAAAGTTGGAAATGCTGTGTTTCAGAATTTCAAAATGGCTTTAATCATAATATTCTGAAAGGGCAAATTCAATTTTGACAACTCTGTTTGTATATTAAACAATAACGCTTGGAAACCATAACGATTTGACTTTTCGTTATTGAACGGGACTTTTGTTATTTTATAAAGAAGCCTAGATTTAAATTCATTAATGTTGCTTAAAAGGCAATTGCTTAAGAAATTTGTGCTTTAATTTAGTTTGTTATAGTAGAACGAATCTTATAAGTGTAGAAAGCTATTGCATAAGAAATTTGTGCTTTTAAAAAGATTATAAGAATATAGTAACATTAATTAAGTACTTTGAATATGTTCAAGTTCAATTCATGAAATTCTGATTTGAAAATCTTTAAACCCTATGTTAACATACTTCCTAATCTATACCTACAACAAAACTTAAAATGCCCATAACTTTGCGCTTTTTGAAGATATGATAAAACGAATTTCATATTCGTGCTGAGCGAGGTTTAAATAACTAGAATCGATATTTTCAGGTGCTCTTAGGAAAAATAAATTAGAAGCTGCATTTTGGCGGGGAAGGGTACGGCCCTGGAAAGATTTTGAATAAGTCATAACATTGACACATTGACCCCACTTTAACTTTAGAAAATGACTTAATAATTAGTGTTCCGGTGTTTCACTCATGTTCAGGAGCCCAAATTTAGTGGACTTGCTTGATTCCAGGTCATACCATGAACTTCAGAGTCTCTTTCCAAAAACCCTTTAATCCTTAAAATCAGCCTCCTTAAGTTACGATCATGTCATCCTATTTATAATTAAAATGGCTGTATCTCCGAGAGTTCTTAAGATAAATCGATTCTGATTCGATATTCGTTCTCAGCGAGGTCTAAATATCCAGATAAATATAATGCGGGGGCTATTTTACTTCTAACAAGCAATCATTAATGGGATTGTTGTCAACTCAAATAAATTATTTTGTACTTTTGTAAAAAATAAATATTTATATATAATTATTATTATTATTATAACAGATGGAATAATAAAAAGGAGTCTATAAATTAGATCCCATGCTATATAAAAAGAAAAATACTTTAATTAATGAATATGCTTAAGTCATTTCATTTCATGACTAACGAATATTTATAATTTTCAATTTAAAGGTGAGAAAGTAAACCTATGAAGAAAATGAAAGTGGCCAAAGTTGGAAATGCTGTTTCAGAATTCAAAATGGCTTATCATAATATTCTGAAAGGGCAAATTCAATTTTGACAACATGATTAAAAATGGTAGTCTTAAAATCAATTCTGTTTATATATTAAACAATAGCGCTTGGAAACCATAACGATTTGACTTTTCGTTAATGACCGGGACTTTTGTTATTTTATAAAGAAGCCTAGATTTAAATTCATTAATGTTGCTTAAAAAGCAATTGCTTAAGAAATTTGTGCTTTAATTTAGTTTGTTATAGTAGAACGAAGCTTATAAGTGTAGAAAGATATTGCATAAGAAATTTGTGCTTTTAAAAAGATTATAAGAATATAGTAACATTAATTAAGTACTTTGAATATGTTCAAGTTCAATTAATTCTGATTTGAAAATCTTTAAACCCTATGTTTAACATACTTCCTAATCTATACCTACAACAAAACTTAAAATGCCCATAACTTTGCGCTTTTTGAAGATATGATAAAAGAATTTCATATTCGTGCTGAGCGAGGTTTAAATAACTAGAATCGATATTTTCAGGTGCTCTTAGGAAAAATAAATTAGAAGCTGCATTTTGGCGGGGAAGGGTACGGCCCTGGAAAGATTTTGAATAAGTCATAACATTGACACATTGACCCCACTTTAACTTTAGAAAATGACTTAATAATTAGTGTTCCGGTCTTTCACTCATGTTCAGGAGCCCAAATTTAGTGGACTTGCTTGATTCCAGGTCATACCATGAACTTCAGTGTCTCTTTCCAAAAACACTTTAATCCTTAAAATCAGCCTCCTTAAGTTACGATCATGTCATCCTATTTATAATTAAAATGGCTGTATCTCCGAGAGTTCTTAAGATAAATCGATTCTGATTCGATATTCGTTCTCAGCGAGGTCTAAATATCCAGATAAATATAATGCGGGGGCTATTTTACTTCTAACAAGCAATCATTAATGGGATTGTTGTCAACTCAAATAAATTATTTTGTACTTTTGTAAAAAATAAATATTTATTATTATTATTATTATTATTATTATAACAGATGGGATAATAAATAGCTGTCTATAAATTAGATCCCATGCTATATAAAAACAAAAATACTTTAATTAATGAAAAATGCTTAGTTCATTTCATGGTAAGGAATATTTATAATTTTCAAATTTATGGTGAGAAAGTAACCTTATAAGAAAATGAAGTGCCAAAGTTGGAAATGCTGTTTCAGAATTCAAAATGGCTTATCATAATATTCTGAAAGGGCAAATTCAATTTTGACAACATGATTAAAAATGGTAGTCTTAAAATCAATTCTGTTTATATATTAAACAATAGCGCTTGGAAACCATAACGATTTGACTTTTCGTTAATGACCGGGACTTTTGTTATTTTATAAAGAAGCCTAGATTTAAATTCATTAATGTTGCTTAAAAAGCAATTGCTTAAGAAATTTGTGCTTTAATTTAGTTTGTTATAGTAGAACGAAGCTTATAAGTGTAGAAAGATATTGCATAAGAAATTTGTGCTTTTAAAAAGATTATAAGAATATAGTAACATTAATTAAGTACTTTGAATATGTTCAAGTTCAATTAATTCTGATTTGAAAATCTTTAAACCCTATGTTTAACATACTTCCTAATCTATACCTACAACAAAACTTAAAATGCCCATAACTTTGCGCTTTTGAAGATATGATAAAACGAATTTCATATTCGTGCTGAGCGAGGTTTAAATAACTAGAATCGATATTTTCAGGTGCTCTTAGGAAAAATAAATTAGAAGCTGCATTTTGGCGGGGAAGGGTACGGCCCTGGAAAGATTTTGAATAAGTCATAACATTGACACATTGACCCCACTTTAACTTTAGAAAATGACTTAATAATTAGTGTTCCGGTCTTTCACTCTTGTTCAGGAGCCCAAATTTAGTGGACTTGCTTGATTCCAGGTCATACCATGAACTTCAGAGTCTCTTTCCAAAAACCCTTTAATCCTTAAAATCAGCCTCCTTAAGTTACGATCATGTCATCCTATTTATAATTAAAATGGCTGTATCTCCGAGAGTTCTTAAGTTAAATCGATTCTGATTCGATATTCGTTCTCAGCGAGGTCTAAATATCCAGATAAATATAATGCGGGGGCTATTTTACTTCTAACAAGCAATCATTAATGGGATTGTTGTCAACTCAAATAAATTATTTTGTACTTTTTAAAAATAAATATTTATATAAAAGTATTATTATTTTAACAAATGGAATAATAGATAGCATTATAAATGAGATCCCATGTTATATAAAAAAATTGTTTTAATTAGTTGAAAAAGGTTAGTTCAATTTAATTCTTGGGAAGAAATATTTAAAATCTTCAAATTTATGTTGAAAGTAACCTATTAAGAAAATTAAGGTACCAAAATTGAAATGAATCTTTCAATTCAAAATGGCTTATCATAATATTCTGAAGGGCAAATTCAATTTTGACCAACTCTGTTTGTATATTAAACAATAACACTTGGAAACCATAACGATTTGACTTTTCGTTAATGAACGGGACTTTTGTTATTTTATAAAGAAGCTAGATTTAAATTCATTAATGTTGCTTAAAAGGCAATTGCTTAAGAAATTTGTGCTTTAATTTAGTTTGTTATAGTAGAACGAATCTTATAAGTGTAGAAAGCTATTGCATAAGAAATTTGTGCTTTTAAAAAGATTATAAGAATATAGTAACATTAATTAAGTACTTTGAATATGTTCAAGTTCAATTCATGAAATTCTGATTTGAAAATCTTTAAACCCTATGTTTAACATACTTCCTAATCTATACCTACAACAAAACTTCAAATGCCCATAACTTTGCGCTTTTTGAAGATATGATAAAACGAATTTCATATTCGTGCTGAGTGAGGTTTAAATAACTAGAATCGATATTTTCAGGTGCTCTTAGGAAAAATAAGTTAGATGCTGCATTTTGGCGGGGAAGGGTACGGCCCTGGAAAGATTTTGAATAAGTCATAACATTGACATATTGACCCCACTTTAACTTTAGAAAATGATTAATAATTAGTGTTCAGGTGTTTCACTCTTGTTCAGGAGCCCAAATTTAGTGGACTTGCTTGATTCCAGGTCATACCATGAACTTCAGTGTCTCTTTCCAAAAGCCCTTTAATCCTTAAAATAAGCCTCCTTAAGTTACGATCATGTCATCCTATTTATAATTAAAATGGCTGTATCTCCGAGAGTTCTAAAGATAAATCGATTCTGATTCGATATTCGTTCTCAGCGAGGTCTAAATATCCAGATAAATATAATGCAAGGGCTATTTTTACTTCTAACAAGCAATCATTAATGGGATTGTTGTCAACTCAAATAAATTATTTTGTACTTTTGTAAAAAATAAATATTTATATATTATTATTATTATTATTATTATAACAGATGGGATAATAAATAGCTGTCTATAAATTAGATCCCATGCTATATAAAAACAAAAATACTTTAATTAATGAAAAATGCTTAGTTCATTTCATGGTAAGGAATATTTATAATTTTCAAATTTATGGTGAGAAAGTAACCTTATAAGAAAATGAAGTGCCAAAGTTGGAAATGCTGTTTCAGAATTCAAAATGGCTTATCATAATATTCTGAAAGGGCAAATTCAATTTTGACAACATGATTAAAAATGGTAGTCTTAAAATCAATTCTGTTTATATATTAAACAATAGCGCTTGGAAACCATAACGATTTGACTTTTCGTTAATGACCGGGACTTTTGTTATTTTATAAAGAAGCCTAGATTTAAATTCATTAATGTTGCTTAAAAAGCAATTGCTTAAGAAATTTGTGCTTTAATTTAGTTTGTTATAGTAGAACGAATCTTATAAGTGTAGAAAGCTATTGCATAAGAAATTTGTGCTTTTAAAAAGATTATAAGAATATAGTAACATTAATTAAGTACTTTGAATATGTTCAAGTTCAATTCATGAAATTCTGATTTGAAAATCTTTAAACCCTATGTTTAACATACTTCCTAATCTATACCTACAACAAAACTTAAAATGCCCATAACTTTGCGCTTTTTGAAGATATGATAAAACGAATTTCATATTCGTGCTGAGCGAGGTTTAAATAACTAGAATCGATATTTTCAGGTGCTCTTAGGAAAAATAAGTTAGATGCTGCATTTTGGCGGGGAAGGGTACGGCCCTGGAAAGATTTTGAATAAGTCATAACATTGACATATTTACCCCCACTTTAACTTTAGAAAATGACTTAATAATTAGTGTTCCGGTGTTTCACTCTTGTTCAGGAGCCCAAATTTAGTGGACTTGCTTGATTCCAGGTCATACCATGAACTTCAGTGTCTCTTTCCAAAAACACTTTAATCCTTAAAATCAGCCTCCTTAAGTTACGATCATGTCATCCTATTTATAATTAAAATGGCTGTATCTCCGAGAGTTCTTAAGTTAAATCGATTCTGATTCGATATTCGTTCTCAGCGAGGTCTAAATATCCAGATAAATATAATGCGGGGGCTATTTTACTTCTAACAAGCAATCATTAATGGGATTGTTGTCAACTCAAATAAATTATTTTGTACTTTTGTAAAAAATAAAAGTATTATTATTATTATTATTATTATTATTATTATAACAGATGGGATAATAAATAGCTGTCTATAAATTAGATCCCATGCTATATAAAAACAAAAATACTTTAATTAATGAAAAATGCTTAGTTCATTTCATGGTAAGGAATATTTATAATTTTCAAATTTATGGTGAGAAAGTAACCTTATAAGAAAATGAAGTGCCAAAGTTGGAAATGCTGTTTCAGAATTCAAAATGCTTATCATAATATTTCTGAAAGGGCAAATTCAATTTTGACAACTCTGTTTGTATATTAAACAATAACGCTTGGAAACCATAACGATTTGACTTTTCGTTATTGAACGGGACTTTTGTTATTTTATAAAGAAGCCTAGATTTAAATTCATTAATGTTGCTTAAAAGGCAATTGCTTAAGAAATTTGTGCTTTAATTTAGTTTGTTATAGTAGAACGAATCTTATAAGTGTAGAAAGCTATTGCATAAGAAATTTGTGCTTTTAAAAAGATTATAAGAATATAGTAACATTAATTAAGTACTTTGAATATGTTCAAGTTCAATTCATGAAATTCTGATTTGAAAATCTTTAAACCCTATGTTTTAACATACTTCCTAATCTATACCTACAACAAAACTTCAAATGCCCATAACTTTGCGCTTTTTGAAGATATGATAAAACGAATTTCATATTCGTGCTGAGTGAGGTTTAAATAACTAGAATCGATATTTTCAGGTGCTCTTAGGAAAAATAAGTTAGATGCTGCATTTTGGCGGGGAAGGGTACGGCCCTGGAAAGATTTTGAATAAGTCATAACATTGACATATTGACCCCACTTTAACTTTAGAAAATGACTTAATAATTAGTGTTCCGGTGTTTCACTCATGTTCAGGAGCCCAAATTTAGTGGACTTGCTTGATTCCAGGTCATACCATGAACTTCAGTGTCTCTTTCCAAACACCCTTTAATCCTTAAAATCAGCCTCCTTAAGTTACGATCATGTCATCCTATTTATAATTAAAATGGCTGTATCTCCGAGAGTTCTTAAGATAAATCGATTCTGATTCGATATTCGTTCTCAGCGAGGTCTAAATATCCAGATAAATATAATGCGGGGGCTATTTTACTTCTAACAAGCAATCATTAATGGGATTGTTGTCAACTCAAATAAATTATTTTGTACTTTTGTAAAAAATAAATATTATTATTATTATTATTATTATTATTATTATAACAGATGGGATAATAAATAGCTGTCTATAAATTAGATCCCATGCTATATAAAAACAAAAATACTTTAATTAATGAAAAATGCTTAGTTCATTTCATGGTAAGGAATATTTATAATTTTCAAATTTATGGTGAGAAAGTAACCTTATAAGAAAATGAAGTGCCAAAGTTGGAAATGCTGTTTCAGAATTCAAAATGGCTTATCATAATATTCTGAAAGGGCAAATTCAATTTTGACAACATGATTAAAAATGGTAGTCTTAAAATCAATTCTGTTTATATATTAAACAATAGCGCTTGGAAACCATAACGATTTGACTTTTCGTTAATGACCGGGACTTTTGTTATTTTATAAAGAAGCCTAGATTTAAATTCATTAATGTTGCTTAAAAAGCAATTGCTTAAGAAATTTGTGCTTTAATTTAGTTTGTTATAGTAGAACGAATCTTATAAGTGTAGAAAGCTATTGCATAAGAAATTTGTGCTTTTAAAAAGATTATAAGAATATAGTAACATTAATTAAGTACTTTGAATATGTTCAAGTTCAATTCATGAAATTCTGATTTGAAAATCTTTAAACCCTATGTTTAACATACTTCCTAATCTATACCTACAACAAAACTTAAAATGCCCATAACTTTGCGCTTTTTGAAGATATGATAAAACGAATTTCATATTCGTGCTGAGCGAGGTTTAAATAACTAGAATCGATATTTTCAGGTGCTCTTAGGAAAAATAAATTAGAAGCTGCATTTTGGCGGGGAAGGGTACTGCCCTGGAAAGATTTTGAATAAGTCATAACATTGACACATTGACCCCACTTTAACTTTAGAAAATGACTTAATAATTAGTGTTCCGGTCTTTCACTCTTGTTCAGGAGCC
>ARYC01018975.1:0-25842 GCA_000711775.1 Oxytricha trifallax
GGAAAATATTTCTCAAAATCTCAGAATGATCTAAGAGTGGGTTCTTCGACACGGGAAATGTAGTTTTCGACGAGCTTGCTCTTAATTCGATAAGATATCTGCAGAAACGAGCAAAGGATTACCCCTGAAAATGGCCTCAAAGTTTTAAAATTTTGTCATCTTTTTTTAAGGAAAATATTTCTCAAAATCTTAGAATGATCTTAGAGTGGGTTCTTCGACACGGGAAATGTAGTTTTCGACGAGCTTGCTCTTAATTCGATAAGATATCCTCAGAAACAGCAGCAAAGGATTACCCCTGAAAATGGCCTCAAAGTTTTAAAATTTTGTCATCTTTTTTTAAGGAAAATATTTCTCAAAATCTTAGAATGATCTTAGAGTGGGTTCTTCGACACGGGAAATGTAGTTTTCGACGAGCTTGCTCTTAATTCGATAAGATATCTGCAGAAACGAGCAAAGGATTACCCTGAAAATGGCCTCAAAGTTTTTAAATTTTTTCATCTTTTTTTTAGGAAAATATTTCTCAAAAACTCAGAATGATGCATTTTCAAGTGATGGTCACGTGGTCACGGTCATGGTCACCATGGTCACGGTACCACGGAGGCAGTGACCACGTGACCACGTATCTGGTGAGTTGAGGTTGGTCGTGGTACCTGCTCTATTTTGACGTCATTCGACGAATTATCACTTAAATCATGCATTTTCAAGTGATGGTCACGTTGTCACCGTGGTCATGGTCATGGTCACGAGGACGATGGAGGAAGTGACCACGTGACCACGTATCTGGTGAGTTGAGGGGTAGTCGTGGTCACTGCTCTATTTTGGTTTTTTGTCATTCTCGACGATAACATTTGAATTATAAATATACTATATATAATATATTTTAATATAATTTATATATATATATATATATATATTATATATATATATATATATATATACAATATTATCCACTTTTATAAACAATATATTTGGATATGACTCCACCACTCTACTATTATCATATCAAATTTTAAAATGCTAATTCTATGAAACTACGAGTGAAATATTTCATAATTTTCCTAGCAGAACACTTTTCCATATATGCTTGTTTTTAATTGTCCAAAAGCATTTAACTTTAGAATTGTTAATAATTATTTCATAGAATTAGAAGTGTTTGCTTTATTGAGAAAGATTTGAGGATTGTCATTCATGCAACTAGAGCTCTAAAAGCAATCACACTCTGTCCACAATCAACTTAAGCAGGTATGTTATTATTTGCAATTGCAGACTGATCCTCTTCCTCATTTACACTCAAGGATGTTTTGAATAATTAATATCGAAATGCATGCGCAGTTGGCAACTTCCTTTAGGAACCATCAATTTGAGTGGAGTTTAAGCTTCATGAAATAAGTCAAGCAAGGCTTAATTATTCAATAATCATTTCCCAGAAGTATTGAGCAATTAAATATACATTAGACTTATATATTAATAGTTATCATTTTAAAATGATCAAATAACAAATAATAAAAAACAAATTTATTTGTTGAGCTGAACTTATGGAGATAGCCACAGTTATGTTATGTTTATTCAAAATTTCTATTTCTGTCTAAGTAACAGATTCACTTGAGTTTCATCTTTTAATTTAATTAAATGTAGTTTATAGTCTTTCAAATCATCAAAAACCTAGTGATTCCTTTTCTCAGCAATTTCAATATCTATAAAAATAGCCATTTTCATGCTAATTGATTTAATTGTATAAATAAATTTATAATATTTAATATATAATCAATTTGTTAAACCACTTGAATAGGTGCTCCATTGATCACAATACCAATAACATTAGCATTCACTGTGTCAGCATCTGCCTCATCCAAGTCTTCTTCCTCACCATTTGAAAACGTTTTATCAGTGGATTCTAAACTTGGCTAGATTCTCTCAATTTCTATCACATTTAAGAGTCAAATTATATGATTTACTGTTAAATACTGAGGAGTGCTTTGAACTAATTGACCTGGCAAGTTAGTATGACATTTAATGAATAAGATATAATAATTGAAGTTGTGGTTATAGGATATTTCACTTTCAAGTTGAGTAATCAATAAAATAATTAAAGATCTCTATCAGCTTATTTTCAATGTTAGATGATTTAATTTTACAGGTTTATGAAACTGAGGTTTAGAATTGGTATTTTTATTCATAGTTAATTTTTACCTTGTAAATGTTTAAATTATAGTTCAGTAAATGATTAATTTATATGAAAATATATAAATATTCCCTTAAATAATAACATAAAAATAAGCAGCATTAATATAAGAACAATTTACTGATTGCTATAAACTTTGCTAGGTCTGCCTGAATTGCAAAGGAGGCAATAATTCAGATTACAGAGTTTTATTAACTTTTGAATAATTAAATATGAGGATCATCCTCTGTCAATTATTTAAAAATATGCATAATATTTAAATAATAATTAACACAATATAAATTACAATTCAAGAAGTTTTTATACTATAAAATTGCATGTAATGAAAACAACAAATTAATAGCATTTTACATCAGGTTCAATTATATTCTAATACATTTTGTTACTCTATAAATATTGGTAAATAAAAATGGCAGAAGCCTCAATAGATTATTTGAATAATGAGTAGTAAGTTATCTATAAGACCACAACTCAATCAGCCCTACTCAGTTTGCAATTAGAGCACAGTAAATATATTCATATATTCCCTTATAATACAATTGTAAATGTTAAAAAAATATTTATAAATATTATAATAAAGTAAAAATTAAATAAATTAAAGTTTACTTAAAGCTAGCTAAATTTTAAACCAAACTAGCTTTGATAAAACATCAAAGACTCAGCAAACCCACTGAAGTGATATTGCTGATATTCTCTCTTTTGAGGTTGTAAAATATGAAAAGACTGTGATTAAAGGTGTAAAAATCACACTTCACACTGCTCAAAGATGCTGTTACCAATTGAAATAAGTTTTTTTTTATATAATGATAGATATTGACCAGAGACATTGATTATGTAGCCACTAACATATCCTAATTAATTGAATAAATGCAGATAAATCTGAAGCTTTTAGTGAAATAAGGTAAACTATATAAATGTTCAATTGAGTTAAGAATGAAATCAAGGATAATTAGTTTATAATTAGGTGCTGCATGGAGGTTTCTTAACTGATCTTGCGATAAAGTGTAGCTAGCAATTAATAGCAAGTATTCTATAAATAAAAGTTAAATATAGATATATTTTATAGTCAATTTTAGTTAATATTTTAAGAATTTCTCATATTCTTAGAGGAGATAATTAAATTATAATGTATAGACAATAAATTATTAAAAAATAGATATTTATAGGTAATTTTAAAGGTTAAATACAAGAAACTTACTCTAGTTTTATAGCAATTAAATCATGATTTTTTCAAAGTAAAATTACAGACAATCAAATCCGTGGATATGAATAAGAATGATCTAAAACTAATTAAATTGAGTTATTTCCTACACAACTATGATTTATTTTCTTAAGATTTTTAAGTTTTATTTACATTTAAATAGGTCTAACAGAAAATTATTCAAATTAAATTGTTTATAATCTAAAATAAAAAAAAATGCATTAATCTTTCTTTATTTTATATATTTGATATATTTTCATATTTAGCATTTTAAGCATAATTTGTGAACGAGTAAAGTGGTTTCATATTTTAAATTTAGATTAATTTAGTATTTTAATTTTTATAAATTATTTGGTAGCTTTTAGTTAAATTTCATCAATAAATTATATATAAATATAGGTGGGGGGACTTTTTAAATTAGAAAGCTACCAAATTTAAAGAGTGATTTTCATTAAACTAATTCATAATTTTAGTAGTGATAAAAGTGAGCTAATACTACCAGCGGGAAGCTCACGAGGCATTGAAGCAAGGGAAGTGGAAAGTGGAGCTATAGTCTTATGTATCTTCGATTATCACACACATCATTATAAACGTTAACATCAAATGGCTGTCATAGAGCATAAGTAGCTTTATGGGGCCGCATAATAAGGTGAACATCTCTTGTAAGAGCAATAATAATTATGAATCATAGACATATGGGAGCTTGGTGAAGACTTTGACAAGTAATCCTATGTGTGTATAAAGAGTTTTAAGAGCATGATGTGGTAACTCCATTTGCTCCAAAATTGTTGTAAAGACTCATGGACTTGAAATAGGAATAATTAGAGAAAGGATTTTATTCGCTTCTGCCTAAACATATTTCAACATCTACTCTTTTTGTATTTGATCCTGATCTATTTGTTGCGAAGAAGTCATAGTTGAGCTTTGAAATGCCAAAGTGGGAGAGGACTCCATTAGTTGAAACGCAAACGAGAGCAGCGCGCACAATTAATTGCTTCAGGATCCCCTCTGTGTTCCTTGCAAGTAATCGTACTCCATCATATTAGAAATTCATTAGATTGCTGAATAATTCGCCTAAGTTCTTCCTTTCAGAGCAAGATAGAGGAATGCGAGCAGTACTGAGATGAAAAAAAGGGCAACAGGCTAGAGAGATTTGCAATCATATTATCTAGGAGATCATCATCATCGTTACAATTACCAAGAAAATGTGCACTGGTATATCGATTAATTATAATGGCCCAAGTCATAAACACTTTTAATATCTATATATTTTATATTCTCAACAGTATGAAACTTATAGTTAAATATAAACATTTAATTTAAATTATCAAGCTTCAACTATAATAAACCTTGGAGCTAGATTTAACCTTTTAAAAGATTGATGCTTGAGCATAAGTTAAGTATTATATTAATATGTATATATTAACAGATTTTAGTTACAAATAGTGTTGATTATCCCTTCCTTAAGAAGCTATGAATAAATCCATTTGAATTTTTAAAGTGCTTTTTATTGATTATTTAATCAAATCTGATGTACAGATAATATTTAGATTGTCTTTATAGAACATTATTCTAAATCAAATTAGATTTATTAAAATTTAATTTGGAATTAACAGTATTTTTAAATAATATTTATTCGTATCAAAATTTATTGTCAAGCTTCAACGTTTAAAAAAGTTGAAGCTTGACAATAAATACAATGATCAATAATGATCTTATACTTAAAATATAAAGTTATTTAATAATATTTGAATAGATATTAAAAATGGAAGTTTGAAACTATTTAAGCTTTATCTTCACCTTCTCTTTCAGACAAAAAAATTATTTCAACCATGTTTTTTATTTTATAAATGTTATTGGTCTCTTATTTCGGCCTTTGAAACACTTGTCTAAGTCGAAACATCCCTTTCACTAGATATTCTGATGGAGAATCGAGTAGTGACTCTGACCGCTCCCATTCGAATTTCCCCTTTTTCTTAGTTTGCAATACTATTTTTCTAAAAACGTCTTATGACTAATGTATCCTATTGAAGTAAAATTCGACACTAATATTTAGAGTTACAATTTCCTCCTTAGTTTTAGTGTCTCAGCATGTAGTTAATTTAAATATTGAATCCCATGCTTTTTTGCTTAGTAGCGGAATAGTTCCCATAAAGTATAATACCAACCTAGATGATTACGATTTTCTCTTCTGAAAGAAAATGCTGATGTCGAAAAGATGTACAAGTCAGTTGACATCAATGTAAGTGGATGTATTGACTACTCTAAATTCGTTGTTGCTGCTGAAATGAATGAAAATTTTGACAGAAGCTCTAACTGCTTTCAAACGCTTGGCAAGAACGACAGTGACTTCATTTCTTCTTAGGAAATCATGAATATTCTTGCACTTAAAAAGACTATTTTAGAAGAAGATGTAAATGAAATTATCACATATATTAAAGTAAATGGAAACAACTAGTTTTCCTTTGAATTATTCTCACACATGTTTAAGAGATTATCCAGTCGATTATCTTGCATAGTAAAGTAAAGTAAATATAAAATTTATTTTTAATACTTTTCACATACTTTTAATTAAAAAATAAATTTTCATAAGTAAATATAGTAAATTATTTATTTTTTTGAATTATTTTTATAATTAATAGACTAAATTGAGATTAAACTTTTAATTATTACTTTAATTTTATCCCGAATTGTTGGAAATGTCGCTTATGAAAGTCATTTCCAATCTATCCTCTGTTTATGATTCTGAACATTAATTGGAATTTCTGAAGAAGCTATCTGCAGTTTATTAAGTAGTTCCAGTGTCATTACTAATTGAATTGTTTTTCAAACTTGATTGTTTTATTTTATTTATATTTAAATAATAGTTTTATATATTTATAAAAGTCTCTGAATTATACAAAAGTTGAGCTTGAAGTTTGCTTATCTAAAAAGCACTCTAAATCTTAAAGATCGAATATATTTAAATCAATCAATTATATTAATGTAATTCAAGATGCCAAAGAATGGTGATATAACTTCTATTCTTTTAGTAAATTTCATTATTTTAATAGATTTATACATGTTATTAAGCAAAGAATGGATTAATTTTATTTTACTGAATATAGACCTAAATAAATATATATATATTATGTAAGCTTAAACCAATCTTTAATAGGATAATTACTAATAATATCAATTGAGTTAATACTATTTCTAGTGTTTAAGGATTAATTAGTAATTATTTATAATTTATACATTATATATGGATTATGCTTATGGCAGAACTTTAAAATTTATAATGCTAGTTCTTAAATAATTGTTTTTAATGTGGAGTGAAATTATAACTTAAGCAAATATGTCTCGAGAATCATTTTGTGGCTTAATTTTATCAATTCCATTTTCTCTCTCTCCTCTTGGCTATAAATGCTCTTACAAGGATATTTAAAGTAAGATACCTCATTATAATTTCATGTTATAGTTAAGGTACTGGGTTTATATTGATAATTTACATCTTATACAAAGCCTAATTTATTTTTAGTTATTTAGTATATTAATGTGTGTTATAACAAATAAATTATATCATGAAGAGAATAATCTAACAAATTATATGAAATTTTAATATCCTAAAGAAACAATTAGATGATAATAATAAGTGATAAATAATTTAGATAAATACAAATGATTATAGAAATTTATCAATAATTTACTATATTATTTGAATTATCAAATATTCAAGCTTATAAACAACAAACTAATAGGGTTATATACTGAAAATTACTATATTTAATAGTTCAAATTAATAAAGATGCATTTAATTTCCAATTGTAATTGATTTTCAAAGTAAATTAGTATTAAATTAATTACTTTCAACAATGACTACCACAGAAAGGAAGGAAAAATGATTATTAAAATATTATCAATTTATCACTTATTGTCTTTGTAATCCATCCAGGCATATTAATAACATAGTATAAAAAAGTATAAAGAAAGACTAAAGACCACTAATTCAGATTTTTTACTTGAGTAACTCTACCTACTCTTGAAATTTTACTTCTTAATCTCTTCTTTTATACATTATGAGTTTTTTTATGAAAGTTTAGTCTATATTAGACAATATTCAAATCATTAAACTAATAGTTTAATGCTATATTCAATTATTAAAAACAAATTTTAGAAGTATTATTGATAAGTTTTTATTCAAAGCAGGTTCAAACCAACTCCTTATTAACTAAAATTCACACGCCACTATAGTTCATATCTCTTTTTTAGTAAAAATAACCGATTAAGTCTAATTCTACTATTGAATTATAATCAATAAAGATCGGAACGAAATTGAATAAACTTAAACCAATTTTAATCAACTAACTCCTAGTTAACAGTATGAGTAATAATACATCTAATAAACATATAAATTGTTATAACAAATAAAATTATTGATATTTTTGACAATGCACATCAACACTTATTTTGATTTATAATACTTTAATAAAAATCATAGATTTTTTTCAAAATAAAAAGAAAAAAAATCTAAAATTAAGTTAGACTAAGAATATATATGAAATAACTTGTTAATATTCAAAAATTAATAAGGTGAAATCAAATAAGATAATTGGAATAGTGCAGATGATTTACTGGATTCAAATATTCTAAAACTAAGCTTAAAAACATTATTTATTTAAAACATAAGTATAATTATTAAATATGAAAATTATAAAATAATTTGATAAATTCTTAAATGCCAAGTATAATGCAATAATTTTAATCAACAATTACAAATTTAAATATAAAACAAAAGTACAAATCTATGTATTATCTTCGAATAAAACACGCAGTGAGCTACGTTTTGAGATATGCAAGTGCTAGTATAGAGTAAGTTTGAATATTGCTCTGAGCTCGTCCTCAGTATCATAAATTATGGGATTTTTGAGAAAATAAAAAAAATAAAAAAATCTAAGACAAAAATGAGATTTTCAGTAAAAGTGATCCAAAAAAGGTCAAAACCTACCTTTGAAAGTTGATGATTATTTTCTCATCACTGTGGGTTGATAGAGTTGGAGCACCGAGAAATGTAATTAAAAGGATTATCTTAAAGTAAGAAGGATAAAGAAAGGTCATCAGAAGTCATCATTAGCTTGATAATTGCAATTGAAGTTTGACAAGTGACATTTTATTCCTAAGAATATTTTCGACCCTTGAACTTGTTCATGGCAAAGTACATCTTGTTGCTACCACTAGATGTGACAAACTATAGATCTGGCTTTTCAAGAATTCTATACATAAGGCGGGTCTTCAGACCATCTGTAAAAAATCACTCGCTGACTTATTTGCACCTTCTGTACAAATAGCTTGTTTTTCATAAGGATTGGTGGTCTCATGTAAGTACCCAAAGCAGTGGTCAATTAAACTTTTAATTATGCGGATCAGATTCTCCGGGTCTTTAATGCCCACAAATGTCTCTACTTCATTTTACATCATACTTTACCTTCGTCAAGGGCACCCCTATTAGATTATTAATAATAATTATAGTGAATTGAGATGACAATATTATTATAGGAATACAATCGATTTGGGAAAATGAATTAAAATTAATTAATTATTAATTACATTACCTTCAGTTATGTTTTTTGAAAATGTCTCAAAACCCTGATAATATTATACTCTTTGGATAGAGCATTAAAAATTAGACGGTGGATATTATTGCTATAATGAATTTATCTCTTCTCCCAAGCGAGAAAAACCCATTATACTATTTTTGGGAGTTTGCTCAAAATCAAAATATCTCACTTCCTGGGATGATTCTAGAATTTTGCAGATATTATAGTCCAAATAAAATTGCGGGATCTACCATAGAATCAATTTATATTTGAATTTTGAGTCACTTTGGATTTCATAACTGCCATTATTTTAATATTTAATTAATTTAATTTTAATTTATTTTCCCAAATCGAATGTATTCCTACAGTATTATGATGAAAAGTGACATTTTTATGATATGGTCTTAGTTACGTGGTACCGTGATCATATGGTACAGGTGAGTCATTGAGTATCTAAATCGTTTTTTTCATTGATCATCTGATAGAGCACCTTTTAATACATATTTCTGTAGCTTATGGTCTGCAAATGATAATTAAATGGTGGTAAGCAGAGTCATTATGTTTAAAAAAGCATTCATTTTTATTATTGAAATTGCTCATTTACTTAGTCAAAAAACTAATTTTTATGTAGCTAGATTTTTTTGTTATATAAACCTCTTTTATCTTAATTCTTTAAGTTTATACAATTTAATAATGCTCCAAATATATAAATTTTGAGTTATATTAAATATTCTACATAAAATATAAAAATATCATTACTTCTGGACCTTATATAATTTATAATAAAAGTTCTGTCATAGTCTACTCAATTATGCCAAAATATAAAAATATTATTAATTATTTTTCACTATAGAAATTTAAGGCCAGATTTGACAAACATCAAAGTTTTTTTCTCAGCATCTTAAGTCCTTTCTCCTAAACTTATTTAAAGTAAATTATATCCCTTAGAATTTATTATTATTATTAACCATTTTAATTATTCATTTAACTTTTTATATTTTATTAGGTATTTTAATGCAACTTATTACTTATCTATACACACTTTTGCTGCTTAGTGTTAAAGAACAAAACTACAATTCAAATGGATTTAAGAATGAAACATATAAAATCTAGCAATATTATTATTATTATTTAATGCTTTACAATCTAACAATATTATAACTAGAAAAGAGTCTTCTTCATAGGCAAAGATTCATATAGTAAGAGAAAGAAGACACATTTTAAATGTATTATTATTATTTATAAAAACCAGAACTGATGGATTAGAAATGAAGATCGCAAATTAATTACCAGAGATGCTTGATTTATATTATTTTTTTTAAAAATCAATGCCAGATATTTACTTAGATATTGAAGTGGATAAATTTTTGTTGTTATTATCATATTTTGATTCTTTTTTTCTTATTAATAAACGAAAGTAAAATTATTATAGTCGGATGATTTATAAATAAGTTACTTCAATCATGATTATAAGTTAATTTTGGTCAGAATTTTTTTTCTTCATAAAAACATGAAAAATATAAAATAATTAGAAAAATGCTAATAAAAACTATCATTATTATCTAATTTGAATTTCCTAGAAATCAAATTAATTGGCAAGTGTTCAAAGGATATTGTTAAGCCTTAAACTGATTTTAATATATTCAAGAAGATTACTTTTATTTAATATTATATTAGATATATCTATAAATCTTAATAAATATGTTGAAAATTAATTAAACTCTTAATTGTATTAATTTTTTATATTTATTATTTTTATTGTTTAATAAAATATATAAAAAATACTCTCAAATCACTTTTAATTTAATAATATCTTTTATATTTTTAAGTACCTCATCAAAATTACCTATAACTAATATAATTAATTTCGATTAAGATCTTAGACTTAAATATCTTAATATAAGTTAATAATTAAATGAATATAAAAATTTTATTGATTTAATATAGATATTATATAATAATTTGGGTTTTATTAATTAAATTTATATTAAGAATATTATTAAATCATCAATTTTATAAAGTTAAATATATAAATTTGTGTATTTGACATATTTTAATTGAATCAATTTATTATCTCAATCCTAATTTTAATGAAACACAGCTATTCTTTATAATATTTTGGGTTTATTAGACTTTATAGTGACAGTCATAAGCAATATATAAAATTGATTCCTTATTAAAGTTATGATAAAAACTAAAAATTATTAATTTAAATTGTTATAATAAACATTTTATTATTTATGTTTGTAGTTTAGATTAATTAATTAACGAAATAACACAATTTCGTTTAAGGAAAATTACTCAAATTTAAGATGCAGTATAATGAGGTTTCTTTTCATTTAATTCTAAATTATTTGTCTCATCTGAATATTTGATTTTTGTGTTACCTTTTCTTTCTTGCCATCTTTCTCATGTATCTTCATTGCATCTCTTGTTTAAATCTTACCGATTAATATTAATTAACTGTTACCTAATAAACCTCACTTAGCTTTGGTTGTTTCGATCTATCATTGTACAATAAGTTTACAAATTCTGTTTTTACATTGCATATTTTACTCAGATTGCCTTCATATCTCTCGAATTACAGCTTTTATTGTGATTGCCACTCATTTCTTTACTAATTTTATTTAATTTGATTACTTCGTTTAAAACTAGATTTATTATTAAGTCTTTTTTATATATATATATATATTAACTCTTTATTTTAATTTTCATATTTCATATAGTGAATCGCTAAAGGCAATGGAAATTATAAAAGAAATCAAAATTTAAATAGAGATCTCTATATATAATAATCACTTTTATTAATTGCATATATATTCATATTAAATAGGGGCCATTAATTTTTAATTATGGCATGAGTTTATTTAATGGAATTTACCTAACCTATTGTTTTCTCTTAGGTGAAGTAAAGACAGAATAATGGTCTCCTGAGTATTTAGCACCAGAAGTTTATCTGAAAGGGCAGTAAGACTAGTAGTGACTGAATGAGTTTCTACCCCAATAAGTGCTTCGAAAATCATTGATACACCTTTTGCTCAATCTAAAATATTTTTTGTCTTTCTTGTGCTTCTTGTGCGCTCACTGAATATATATGCAATTAATAAAAGTGCATATTTTATATAGATGAGTAATATTTCATATAAATTTTTGTTGCAAGTAGAATTTTTGTAGTTAATCTTCATCATATTCGTATAAGCTAATAAAGATAATCTTTTTATAGATGGTAATATTCTTTTTCTTTTAGTTTATCAAGCAAGGTCATGTTATATTTAATATAAATTTAATATAACGTTCCTTGTCAACTGTCTGTTTTTCATTATATTGAGGGAATCTAGAGCTTATCCAGCATTATTCAATTAAATTTCTTTATCTTGATCTGCTACCACTTTGTGTAAATTATAACAGCGGCATGTAGTAGTTCTTAATTGTCCTTCCTAGCTGATGGCAATCATCATATTCATAACAATATTTATTGTCATTTCTTTTACTTTTAATATTTCTGAGATTTCCTTTTCTATGATAATTATATTTTATTCTAAAATATTTTAGGTTTATATGAACCAGTCCTGAAATAATTTCACTATCGTTAAATCTTTATGTTATGTAAAATTTCTAAATGACTTAAACAGTATTTATATTATGTTTTCAATGATATTCTCTTGAGCTGCATCACCCTTTTCTCTGTCGTTCATCTATACACACTTTAATACTCCTATAGAAGTACATTTGTAGATTAGTAAATTTGATTTTGTTTGTCATTAGAAGATTTCAGTTTTATGATTTCTGTTTATTTATTCAATATTTAATGATGAATTCTTAAGTAAACATTAAATCAAAGGTACTTAGTTACTTTTCCTTTAAGAATTCTTTATGTTTAAACTGCATTTACAAAATTATTTGTATCGCTAAAGTAATTAGTCTATTTCTGGTTTAGATTTTGCCTTTCTCTATTCTTCTGATAGTGCCAGTTATTCATCTTCAAATACTATTAGTTTAACCTATTTGACTAGTGATAATGATTATTGTTAAGAATGAAAAACATTCTATAATGTGATATTAAATAACATTGACGATAATGTAATTAATTTGGCTACTTAATATGTAGAGATATTATTTGAATCCTCTCATAATTTTTTTTTTCGTTGATCTCCTCTAAAAGTTGAGCAGCATCTTAGATGTACTCGTTTTAAATTGTTTATTTAAAAAAAACTAATTTAACTATCCAGACTAAATTGAAGGCTTTTATAATTTCACCAGCAATAATCTACTCTACTGTTACTCTTCTTTCTTGATGTATAATAATGTGCACTTGTATTTTCATCAAGTTAATTTGAGCACTTTCGATATCATTTTATCATTTCCAATTATTATCATCCTTTTAATAATCATTATCATTGCTATATTGCTCTAGGTATAGTTTATTACTATGGGTCTATTATTGGAGATCTGGTACAGAACTTATTAATTTATATTCAGATGAATTAATTATCTTTCTAAATTTTTTATTTATCACTGTGTCAGATAAGCAACTATTATGTTTTTTATAGTTTTTAAAATATTTTCAGCATTTTAAGATAATGATTCCATACATAATATTCATCTAGTCTTATCGTTTTATTGATTTCAATTAATTAATTTACTTTATAAAATTAAGATTGACAGCCCCCTTTCATAGTCTAATGTTTAATATGTTGTAATATTAATAGTAATGGCTATAAGGATAATGTTTTTTGAGCTGAGTAACTGATTGTTATCTATAATTACTTGCCTAACATTTCCTTCAGCTCACATTGTATTACCTATTAGAAAATAAAATTTAAAGACGTTGGGCTTTGAAGGTCAGTTACAATGACTGACATCTTGGTAATCTATTATAAACCCTCTAAATCACACTAATGTCTGTGGACTAGTAATTAGATAATTTGAAATTTTCACATTATATTCATGAAGTATATCCTAGAAGTGACCTGTGATCTCTTTAAATATTCTTTATTATTCCTTACTCTAAAACCCTATACAAGCTATATTATAAGCATTAAATGCAACATTATTATTAGACAATAATTTCTTTTATGATAAATTGAACAAGGAATTGCTTTATCTTATTTGAGAGAGCTTGAAGATCAGAGAATCAATGTTAAACGATGAATTCAAGGAAATAATACTTGATCGTAAACGCGTCAGCTTGCTTATAAGATAATTGGTGTTTTTTATGTTCAGCAAGCAATATTTTTAAAATAAAAAATAGTAATTATTATGTTTGTTCAATTACAGTCTATTATAACATTAGAAAATAATTAATATATATGTTCCATAATAATTATATTAAATTGCACTATTTACTTTTTATTAAATGCTAATTATTGACCTACTCTATAAGACGAAGCTCTAACACAAAGAAATACAATGATACTGCTTTAGTTTATCTCTAATATTAACTTTAAGAAATTTAATAGATTTTTTTCTCGCAAAATATATAAATCATTAATTTTTTAAATTCATACTTAAATAAATTAAAATAACAGTAATATTTGACATTTATTAGATATTCCCCATAATCAACAAACTTTGTGAAATTAAAATTATTATATCAGTTTTTAAATGACTTTCAAATATGATGTGATTAAATTGCTTGATAATTTTTAACTATTGATTATACACTGATTTTGTAAATAATTACTATATTAATCTATTATATTTACCTGCATTGATTTCATTTCGAATAAGTGCATATTAAACAATTTAAATATATCACACATTGAAAAAGCCTACTTCTAAGACATCGTATAACTTCTTAATTTTAAGGTTAACTTTAAATTAAATAATAAGCATTTTAGACATTCAGATAAAAAAAATTTACTATTTTTCATAATAAAGTAATTTCTTTTAAAAATTGCTTAAAATACTTTGTAGTTTAGTTGTAAAAGTCGTTTAAAACAAATTAAATTAAACTGTATTTAAAGCTAATGTTTGTCTTTCTTTTTGTTGAATAAGGCTAAACCTTAGAAATATTTGATTAAATTATGCGTAAATATGCATTAAATGGTCTTAATGACTCAACTAAATATATTAATATTGACATAAAGATAATATTATGTTACAGACTGGATGTAACAATAAATTTAATTATGACTTCTACACTATTTCAAACAACTGAGAGATAGAAAGGCATCTTAGAAAAGTTACTGTTGCTGGAATTAATATAGTCATTTCTTCTGTTTTCTATTACATTTACAACATGTAAATAAATTAATTAAATTAAATTAATTTATTATGATAAGTAATTGCTTATATTAACCTTGAACAAATTAATTTAATCCTCCAACTGACATCACTGCACTCTCCAAATGCAAGCAGTCCTCATGTTAGCTTTAAAGCTCTCTTCCATTCAACTTTGCAATTAATTTATTCTTGTGATTGTGATTTCAATTTAATTATGTTTTGTTGACTTAATAGATAGAATAATAACAAACTTAATAACTCAACTGAAATTAGCAGGTTATATCTTCAAATCATAACTATGCCTGTTTAAATACTTAGAGAGCATGTGGATATTTGTTTAGATAACTATTTTGGAATGTGGATACTACCAGTTGAACTTTACTCAAACAAGATAGCGCTTTATAAATTTATCTATAATTGCTATTACTTAATAATTAAATTGTTCACAATATAATAAGTACTTGCAGTCTCTTTAAAATGCATTTCAAATGGACATGAAGGCTCTGCTTTGAGTCATATATGTGAGTAAACAGAAACAAGAATATCCCCTGTTAATTTTGTAAAGCTCTTGGTTATGCAGTTTATATGCATTAAATACACGCTAAATGCATTTGAAGAGTCTAGAATATCTGGATTTAATCAAATTAAATGATGTCGTTGTGTCATACATCTGTCTGAAATGTTTAGGAACTAATTATAATAAAATATTAGAATGATTTAAATTTGATTGGCAACAAAAAAGCAAAAAAAAGTGCTGTTTAATATATAATGTAAATTAAACTGTAACTAGATTGAGTTAAATTATACTTATTGTTTCATTTAATATCGATCATTTATGTTTAAAAATTAAAAATTGTAGAAACTAATTAATCAACGTAATATATTTATAATATCTGAAATTGAAATTAGTATAGATAAATGAAATAATATAAGTTTCAGAATCTCCCTGATTCTAAATGAGTTTATCTTAAATATAGTTAAAGTAAGTATATTATTTCTAAACAATACATTTTAAAGTTCTTTTTGATAAGAACAATAAATAATATCTTATAAATATATAGAAATTCTAATTAATTCTAGATTCAGACATTTCTGTTTGTGCTAGGTTGATTAATATATATAAGATCAGAATAACTAAATACACTTCGAATAAATATATCAATAATAATTATTTCAAACACTTCTGATTTGTTCACAAAATGACAATTGATTTTGGAAATAAACATTCATACAAATATCTGTATACATTAATTTATACATTATGTATTTTGTAAATAAAATTAGAAAAAATGTCCCTTATTTATTTCATGTATACTATTGTAAATATAATCTAATTCATATAATTTAATTTCAGAGAGTTTTAATTAATTTTTTATTTATATTTTTACTAATTGTTTTCTATTTTATCAATAGTAATCATTTCTATGCAATAAATTGATGCTTTAAAAATAGCTGTCTCATCACAAAGTTATTAAATTAAACTGGTACCTTGTATAATATGCACACAATCCACGAATATATATATTGAATTAAGGTTGATATTAGCATTAAAAGAACAGTCAGGCAGCTGTAACAGTAAATGAATCTTACTAATAGAACATAGTCATGGTAATACCAGCTTTGAACATTGGAAATTTGTTAAAGTAGCTTAGTTTTCACTGGAACCCTCATATCTTTAGGATTAATAACAATTGTTCAAACCATTAAAAACTATTGTAAAGGAGTTAAAAAGTATATTAAATAATATAATTCTGCTAGTAGGACTACCATGGAATCAATAGATCATCTTATTGACTTGATAGAAACTTCATGTCACATACAGTTTCCTTCTATAAAACCTTCAAATTCTAAGCCAATAACACAAACTTACTATTATTACTATTATTACTATTTTTATATAAGCCATCATAGGAACTGTGACTGTGACCATGGGTAGTATGATGTTTCCATAGTATAAGAATATCTAGTCAATTCTAGGGGTATTTGGGTACGTTGAATCTGAAAAGAACATTTTCAACCATCAGAGGATGCTCGGTCACTAAGCTACATGTATAGGTACGGAAATGGCTCAACTCATCTATTTTTACTATGGCTCTGGTCAGTAGGTCCTCAGACTGGTCATCCAAGGTCGAAAAGTGTCTACTCTTGAAGAGAACCTTCCAATGTATAGATCTGTTGAGTAGGACTACCATGGAATCAATAGATCGTCTTATGGACTTGATAGAAACTTCATGTCACATACAGTTTCCTTCTATAAAACCTTCAAATTCTAAGCCAATAACACAAACTTACTATTATTACTATTATTACTATCTTTATATAAGCCATCATAGGAACTGTGACTGTGACCATGGGTAGTATGATGTTTCCATAGTATAAGAATATCTAGTCAATTCTAGGGGTATTTGGGTACGTTGAATCTGAAAAGAACATTTTCAACCATCAGAGGATGCTCGGTCACTAAGCTACATGTATAGGTACGGAAATGGCTCAACTCATCTATTTTTACTATGGCTCTGGTCAGTAGGTCCTCAGACTGGTCATCCAAGGTCGAAAAGTGTCTACTCTTGAAGAGAACCTTCCAATGTATAGATCTGTTGAGTAGGACTACCATGGAATCAATAGATCGTCTTATGGACTTGATAGAAACTTCATGTCACATACAGTTTCCTTCTATAAAACCTTCAAATTCTAAGCCAATAACACAAACTTACTATTATTACTATTATTACTATCTTTATATAAGCCATCATAGGAACTGTGACTGTGACCATGGGTAGTATGATGTTTCCATAGTATAAGAATATCTAGTCAATTCTAGGGGTATTTGGGTACGTTGAATCTGAAAAGAACATTTTCAACCATCAGAGGATGCTCGGTCACTAAGCTACATGTATAGGTACGGAAATGGCTCAACTCATCTATTTTTACTATGGCTCTGGTCAGTAGGTCCTCAGACTGGTCATCCAAGGTCGAAAAGTGTCTACTCTTGAAGAGAACCTTCCAATGTATAGATCTGTTGAGTAGGACTACCATGGAATCAATAGATCGTCTTATGGACTTGATAGAAACTTCATGTCACATACAGTTTCCTTCTATAAAACCTTCAAATTCTAAGCCAATAACACAAACTTACTATTATTACTATTATTACTATCTTTATATAAGCCATCATAGGAACTGTGACTGTGACCATGGGTAGTATGATGTTTCCATAGTATAAGAATATCTAGTCAATTCTAGGGGTATTTGGGTACGTTGAATCTGAAAAGAACATTTTCAACCATCAGAGGATGCTCGGTCACTAAGCTACATGTATAGGTACGGAAATGGCTCAACTCATCTATTTTTACTATGGCTCTGGTCAGTAGGTCCTCAGACTGGTCATCCAAGGTCGAAAAGTGTCTACTCTTGAAGAGAACCTTCCAATGTATAGATCTGTTGAGTAGGACTACCATGGAATCAATAGATCGTCTTATGGACTTGATAGAAACTTCATGTCACATACAGTTTCCTTCTATAAAACCTTCAAATTCTAAGCCAATAACACAAACTTACTATTATTACTATTATTACTATCTTTATATAAGCCATCATAGGAACTGTGACTGTGACCATGGGTAGTATGATGTTTCCATAGTATAAGAATATCTAGTCAATTCTAGGGGTATTTGGGTACGTTGAATCTGAAAAGAACATTTTCAACCATCAGAGGATGCTCGGTCACTAAGCTACATGTATAGGTACGGAAATGGCTCAACTCATCTATTTTTACTATGGCTCTGGTCAGTAGGTCCTCAGACTGGTCATCCAAGGTCGAAAAGTGTCTACTCTTGAAGAGAACCTTCCAATGTATAGATCTGTTGAGTAGGACTACCATGGAATCAATAGATCGTCTTATGGACTTGATAGAAACTTCATGTCACATACAGTTTCCTTCTATAAAACCTTCAAATTCTAAGCCAATAACACAAACTTACTATTATTACTATTATTACTATCTTTATATAAGCCATCATAGGAACTGTGACTGTGACCATGGGTAGTATGATGTTTCCATAGTATAAGAATATCTAGTCAATTCTAGGGGTATTTGGGTACGTTGAATCTGAAAAGAACATTTTCAACCATCAGAGGATGCTCGGTCACTAAGCTACATGTATAGGTACGGAAATGGCTCAACTCATCTATTTTTACTATGGCTCTGGTCAGTAGGTCCTCAGACTGGTCATCCAAGGTCGAAAAGTGTCTACTCTTGAAGAGAACCTTCCAATGTATAGATCTGTTGAGTAGGACTACCATGGAATCAATAGATCGTCTTATGGACTTGATAGAAACTTCATGTCACATACAGTTTCCTTCTATAAAACCTTCAAATTCTAAGCCAATAACACAAACTTACTATTATTACTATTATTACTATCTTTATATAAGCCATCATAGGAACTGTGACTGTGACCATGGGTAGTATGATGTTTCCATAGTATAAGAATATCTAGTCAATTCTAGGGGTATTTGGGTACGTTGAATCTGAAAAGAACATTTTCAACCATCAGAGGATGCTCGGTCACTAAGCTACATGTATAGGTACGGAAATGGCTCAACTCATCTATTTTTACTATGGCTCTGGTCAGTAGGTCCTCAGACTGGTCATCCAAGGTCGAAAAGTGTCTACTCTTGAAGAGAACCTTCCAATGTATAGATCTGTTGAGTAGGACTACCATGGAATCAATAGATCGTCTTATGGACTTGATAGAAACTTCATGTCACATACAGTTTCCTTCTATAAAACCTTCAAATTCTAAGCCAATAACACAAACTTACTATTATTACTATTATTACTATCTTTATATAAGCCATCATAGGAACTGTGACTGTGACCATGGGTAGTATGATGTTTCCATAGTATAAGAATATCTAGTCAATTCTAGGGGTATTTGGGTACGTTGAATCTGAAAAGAACATTTTCAACCATCAGAGGATGCTCGGTCACTAAGCTACATGTATAGGTACGGAAATGGCTCAACTCATCTATTTTTACTATGGCTCTGGTCAGTAGGTCCTCAGACTGGTCATCCAAGGTCGAAAAGTGTCTACTCTTGAAGAGAACCTTCCAATGTATAGATCTGTTGAGTAGGACTACCATGGAATCAATAGATCGTCTTATGGACTTGATAGAAACTTCATGTCACATACAGTTTCCTTCTATAAAACCTCAAATTCTAAGCCAATAACACAAACTTACTATTATTACTATTATTACTATCTTTATATAAGCCATCATAGGAACTGTGACTGTGACCATGGGTAGTATGATGTTTCCATAGTATAAGAATATCTAGTCAATTCTAGGGGTATTTGGGTACGTTGAATCTGAAAAGAACATTTTCAACCATCAGAGGATGCTCGGTCACTAAGCTACATGTATAGGTACGGAAATGGCTCAACTCATCTATTTTTACTATGGCTCTGGTCAGTAGGTCCTCAGACTGGTCATCCAAGGTCGAAAAGTGTCTACTCTTGAAGAGAACCTTCCAATGTATAGATCTGTTGAGTAGGACTACCATGGAATCAATAGATCGTCTTATGGACTTGATAGAAACTTCATGTCACATACAGTTTCCTTCTATAAAACCTTCAAATTCTAAGCCAATAACACAAACTTACTATTATTACTATTATTACTATCTTTATATAAGCCATCATAGGAACTGTGACTGTGACCATGGGTAGTATGATGTTTCCATAGTATAAGAATATCTAGTCAATTCTAGGGGTATTTGGGTACGTTGAATCTGAAAAGAACATTTTCAACCATCAGAGGATGCTCGGTCACTAAGCTACATGTATAGGTACGGAAATGGCTCAACTCATCTATTTTTACTATGGCTCTGGTCAGTAGGTCCTCAGACTGGTCATCCAAGGTCGAAAAGTGTCTACTCTTGAAGAGAACCTTCCAATGTATAGATCTGTTGAGTAGGACTACCATGGAATCAATAGATCGTCTTATGGACTTGATAGAAACTTCATGTCACATACAGTTTCCTTCTATAAAACCTTCAAATTCTAAGCCAATAACACAAACTTACTATTATTACTATTATTACTATCTTTATATAAGCCATCATAGGAACTGTGACTGTGACCATGGGTAGTATGATGTTTCCATAGTATAAGAATATCTAGTCAATTCTAGGGGTATTTGGGTACGTTGAATCTGAAAAGAACATTTTCAACCATCAGAGGATGCTCGGTCACTAAGCTACATGTATAGGTACGGAAATGGCTCAACTCATCTATTTTTACTATGGCTCTGGTCAGTAGGTCCTCAGACTGGTCATCCAAGGTCGAAAAGTGTCTACTCTTGAAGAGAACCTTCCAATGTATAGATCTGTTGAGTAGGACTACCATGGAATCAATAGATCGTCTTATGGACTTGATAGAAACTTCATGTCACATACAGTTTCCTTCTATAAAACCTTCAAATTCTAAGCCAATAACACAAACTTACTATTATTACTATTATTACTATCTTTATATAAGCCATCATAGGAACTGTGACTGTGACCATGGGTAGTATGATGTTTCCATAGTATAAGAATATCTAGTCAATTCTAGGGGTATTTGGGTACGTTGAATCTGAAAAGAACATTTTCAACCATCAGAGGATGCTCGGTCACTAAGCTACATGTATAGGTACGGAAATGGCTCAACTCATCTATTTTTACTATGGCTCTGGTCAGTAGGTCCTCAGACTGGTCATCCAAGGTCGAAAAGTGTCTACTCTTGAAGAGAACCTTCCAATGTATAGATCTGTTGAGTAGGACTACCATGGAATCAATAGATCGTCTTATGGACTTGATAGAAACTTCATGTCACATACAGTTTCCTTCTATAAAACCTTCAAATTCTAAGCCAATAACACAAACTGACTATTATAACTATTATTACTATCTTTATATAAGCCATCATAGGAACTGTGACTGTGACCATGGGCAGTATGATGTTTCCATAGTATAAGAATATCTAGTCAATTCTGGGGGTATTTGGGTACGTTGATCTGAAAAGAACATTTTCAACCATCAGAGGATGCTCGGTCACTAAGCTACATGTATAGGGACGGGAATGGCTCAACTCATCTATTTTTACTATGGCTCTGGTCAGAAGGTCCTCAGACTAGTCATCCAAGGTCGAAAAGTATCTATTCTTGAAGAGAATCTTTCAATTCATAGATCTGTTGAGTAGGATTACCATGGAATCAATAGATCGTCTTATGGACTTGATAGAAACCTCATGTCACATACAGTTTCCTTCTATAAAACCTTCAAATTCTAAGCCAATAACACAAACTGACTATTATTACTATTATTACTATCTTTATATAAGCCATCATAGGAACTGTGACTGTGACCATGGGTAGTATGATGTTTCCATAGTATAAGAATATCTAATCAATTCTGAGGGTATTTGGGTACGTTGAATCTGAAAAGAACATTTTCAACCATCAGAGGATGCTCGGTCACTAAGCTACATGTATAGGGACGGGAATGGCTCAACTCATCTATTTTTACTATGGCTCTGGTCAGAAGGTCCTCAGACTAGTCATCCAAGGTCGAAAAGTATCTATTCTTGAAGAGAATCTTTCAATTCATAGATCTGTTGAGTAGGATTACCATGGAATCAATAGATCGTCTTATGGACTTGATAGAAACCTCATGTCACATACAGTTTCCTTCTATAAAACCTTCAAATTCTAAGCCAATAACACAAACTGACTATTATTACTATTATTACTATCTTTATATAAGCCATCATAGGAACTGTGACTGTGACCATGGGTAGTATGATGTTTCCATAGTAATAAGATTATCTAATCAATTCTGAGGGTATTTGGGTACGTTGAATCTGAAAAGAACATTTTCAACCATCAGAGGATGCTCGGTCACTAAGCTACATGTATAGGGACGGGAATGGCTCAACTCATCTATTTTTACTATGGCTCTGGTCAGAAGGTCCTCAGACTAGTCATCCAAGGTCGAAAAGTATCTATTCTTGAAGAGAATCTTTCAATTCATAGATCTGTTGAGTAGGATTACCATGGAATCAATAGATCGTCTTATGGACTTGATAGAAACCTCATGTCACATACAGTTTCCTTCTATAAAACCTTCAAATTCTAAGCCAATAACACAAACTTACTATTATTACTATTATTACTATCTTTATATAAGCCATCATAGGAACTGTGACTGTGACCATGGGTAGTATGATGTTTCCATAGTATAAGAATATCTAGTCAATTCTAGGGGTATTTGGGTACGTTGAATCTGAAAAGAACATTTTCAACCATCAGAGGATGCTCGGTCACTAAGCTACATGTATAGGTACGGAAATGGCTCAACTCATCTATTTTTACTATGGCTCTGGTCAGTAGGTCCTCAGACTGGTCATCCAAGGTCGAAAAGTGTCTACTCTTGAAGAGAACCTTCCAATGTATAGATCTGTTGAGTAGGACTACCATGGAATCAATAGATCGTCTTATGGACTTGATAGAAACTTCATGTCACATACAGTTTCCTTCTATAAAACCTTCAAATTCTAAGCCAATAACACAAACTTACTATTATTACTATTATTACTATCTTTATATAAGCCATCATAGGAACTGTGACTGTGACCATGGGTAGTATGATGTTTCCATAGTATAAGAATATCTAGTCAATTCTAGGGGTATTTGGGTACGTTGAATCTGAAAAGAACATTTTCAACCATCAGAGGATGCTCGGTCACTAAGCTACATGTATAGGTACGGAAATGGCTCAACTCATCTATTTTTACTATGGCTCTGGTCAGTAGGTCCTCAGACTGGTCATCCAAGGTCGAAAAGTGTCTACTCTTGAAGAGAACCTTCCAATGTATAGATCTGTTGAGTAGGACTACCATGGAATCAATAGATCGTCTTATGGACTTGATAGAAACTTCATGTCACATACAGTTTCCTTCTATAAAACCTTCAAATTCTAAGCCAAAAACACAAACTTACTATAATCAATACTTTTATATAAGCCATCATAGCAACTATGACTGTGACCATGGGCAGAATGGTGTTTCCATAGTATAAGATTATCTAATCAATTCTGAGGGTATTTGGGTACGTTGAATCTGAAAAGAACATTTTCAACCATCAGAGGATGCTCGGTCACTAAGCTACATGTATAGGGACGGGAATGGCTCAACTCATCTATTTTTACTATGGCTCTGGTCAGAAGGTCCTCAGACTAGTCATCCAAGGTCGAAAAGTATCTATTCTTGAAGAGAATCTTTCAATTCATAGATCTGTTGAGTAGGATTACCATGGAATCAATAGATCGTCTTATGGACTTGATAGAAACCTCATGTCACATACAGTTTCCTTCTATAAAACCTTCAAATTCTAAGCCAATAACACAAACTGACTATTATTACTATTATTACTATCTTTATATAAGCCATCATAGGAACTGTGACTGTGACCATGGGTAGTATGATGTTTCCATAGTATAAGAATATCTAATCAATTCTGAGGGTATTTGGGTACGTTGAATCTGAAAAGAACTATTTCGACCACCAGAGGATGCTCGGTCACCATGCTACATGTATAGAGACTGAAATGGCTCAATTCATCTATTTTTACTATGGCTCTGGTCAGTAGGTCCTCAGAACTGGTCGTCCAAGGTCAGAAGGTACCTACTCTTGAAGAGAATCTTTCAATTCATAGATCTGTTGAGTAGGACTACCATGGAATCAATAGATCGTCTTATGGACTTGATAGAAACTTCATGTCACATACAGTTTCATTCTATAAAACCTTCAAATTCTAAGCCAATAACACAAACTTACTATTATTACTATTATTACTATCTTTATATAAGCCATCATAGGAACTGTGACTGTGACCATGGGTAGTATGATGTTTCCATAGTATAAGAATATCTAGTCAATTCTAGGGGTATTTGGGTACGTTGAATCTGAAAAGAACATTTTCAACCATCAGAGGATGCTCGGTCACTAAGCTACATGTATAGGTACGGAAATGGCTCAACTCATCTATTTTTACTATGGCTCTGGTCAGTAGGTCCTCAGACTGGTCATCCAAGGTCGAAAAGTGTCTACTCTTGAAGAGAACCTTCCAATGTATAGATCTGTTGAGTAGGACTACCATGGAATCAATAGATCGTCTTATGGACTTGATAGAAACTTCATGTCACATACAGTTTCCTTCTATAAAACCTTCAATTCTAAGCCAATAACACAAACTTACTATTATTACTATTATTACTATCTTTATATAAGCCATCATAGGAACTGTGACTGTGACCATGGGTAGTATGATGTTTCCATAGTATAAGAATATCTAGTCAATTCTAGGGGTATTTGGGTACGTTGAATCTGAAAAGAACATTTTCAACCATCAGAGGATGCTCGGTCACTAAGCTACATGTATAGGTACGGAAATGGCTCAACTCATCTATTTTTACTATGGCTCTGGTCAGTAGGTCCTCAGACTGGTCATCCAAGGTCGAAAAGTGTCTACTCTTGAAGAGAACCTTCCAATGTATAGATCTGTTGAGTAGGACTACCATGGAATCAATAGATCGTCTTATGGACTTGATAGAAAC
>ARYC01018976.1:0-69570 GCA_000711775.1 Oxytricha trifallax
AATAACACAAACTTACTATTATTACTATTATTACTATCTTTATATAAGCCATCATAGGAACTGTGACTGTGACCATGGGTAGTATGATGTTTCCATAGTATAAGAATATCTAGTCAATTCTAGGGGTATTTGGGTACGTTGAATCTGAAAAGAACATTTTCAACCATCAGAGGATGCTCGGTCACTAAGCTACATGTATAGGTACGGAAATGGCTCAACTCATCTATTTTTACTATGGCTCTGGTCAGTAGGTCCTCAGACTGGTCATCCAAGGTCGAAAAGTGTCTACTCTTGAAGAGAACCTTCCAATGTATAGATCTGTTGAGTAGGACTACCATGGAATCAATAGATCGTCTTATGGACTTGATAGAAACTTCATGTCACATACAGTTTCCTTCTATAAAACCTTCAATGTAAGCCATAACACAAACTTACTATTATTACTATTATTACTATCTTTATATAAGCCATCATAGGAACTGTGACTGTGACCATGGGTAGTATGATGTTTCCATAGTATAAGAATATCTAGTCAATTCTAGGGGTATTTGGGTACGTTGAATCTGAAAAGAACATTTTCAACCATCAGAGGATGCTCGGTCACTAAGCTACATGTATAGGTACGGAAATGGCTCAACTCATCTATTTTTACTATGGCTCTGGTCAGTAGGTCCTCAGACTGGTCATCCAAGGTCGAAAAGTGTCTACTCTTGAAGAGAACCTTCCAATGTATAGATCTGTTGAGTAGGACTACCATGGAATCAATAGATCGTCTTATGGACTTGATAGAAACTTCATGTCACATACAGTTTCCTTCTATAAAACCTTCAAATTCTAAGCCAATAACACAAACTTACTATTATTACTATTATTACTATCTTTATATAAGCCATCATAGGAACTGTGACTGTGACCATGGGTAGTATGATGTTTCCATAGTATAAGAATATCTAGTCAATTCTAGGGGTATTTGGGTACGTTGAATCTGAAAAGAACATTTTCAACCATCAGAGGATGCTCGGTCACTAAGCTACATGTATAGGTACGGAAATGGCTCAACTCATCTATTTTTACTATGGCTCTGGTCAGTAGGTCCTCAGACTGGTCATCCAAGGTCGAAAAGTGTCTACTCTTGAAGAGAACCTTCCAATGTATAGATCTGTTGAGTAGGACTACCATGGAATCAATAGATCGTCTTATGGACTTGATAGAAACTTCATGTCACATACAGTTTCCTTCTATAAAACCTTCAAATTCTAAGCCAATAACACAAACTTACTATTATTACTATTATTACTATCTTTATATAAGCCATCATAGGAACTGTGACTGTGACCATGGGTAGTATGATGTTTCCATAGTATAAGAATATCTAGTCAATTCTAGGGGTATTTGGGTACGTTGAATCTGAAAAGAACATTTTCAACCATCAGAGGATGCTCGGTCACTAAGCTACATGTATAGGTACGGAAATGGCTCAACTCATCTATTTTTACTATGGCTCTGGTCAGTAGGTCCTCAGACTGGTCATCCAAGGTCGAAAAGTGTCTACTCTTGAAGAGAACCTTCCAATGTATAGATCTGTTGAGTAGGACTACCATGGAATCAATAGATCGTCTTATGGACTTGATAGAAACTTCATGTCACATACAGTTTCCTTCTATAAAACCTTCAAATTCTAAGCCAAAAACACAAACTTACTATAATCAATACTTTTATATAAGCCATCATAGCAACTATGACTGTGACCATGGGCAGAATGGTGTTTCCATAGTATAAGATTATCTAATCAATTCTGAGGGTATTTGGGTACGTTGAATCTGAAAAGAACTATTTCGACCACCAGAGGATGCTCGGTCACCATGCTACATGTATAGAGACTGAAATGGCTCAATTCATCTATTTTTACTATGGCTCTGGTCAGTAGGTCCTCAGAACTGTCCAGCCCAAGTCAAAGACCTACTCTTGAAGAGAATCTTTAAATTCATAGATCTGTTGAGTAGGACTACCATGGAATCAATAGATCGTCTTATGGACTTGATAGAAACTTCATGTCACATACAGTTTCCTTCTATAAAACCTTCAAATTCTAAGCCAATAACACAAACTTACTATTATAACTATTATTACTATTTTTATATAAGCCATCATAGGAAGTGTGACTGTGACCATGGGCAGTATGATGTTTCCATAGTATAAGAATATCTAGTCAAAATTCTGATTTGTACTTTGAATCTGAAAGAACATTTTCAACCATCAGAGGATGCTCGGTCACTAAGCTACATGTATAGGGACGGGAATGGCTCAACTCATCTATTTTTACTATGGCTCTGGTCAGAAGGTCCTCAGACTAGTCATCCAAGGTCGAAAAGTATCTATTCTTGAAGAGAATCTTTCAATTCATAGATCTGTTGAGTAGGATTACCATGGAATCAATAGATCGTCTTATGGACTTGATAGAAACCTCATGTCACATACAGTTTCCTTCTATAAAACCTTCAAATTCTAAGCCAATAACACAAACTTACTATTATTACTATTATTACTATCTTTATATAAGCCATCATAGGAACTGTGACTGTGACCATGGGTAGTATGATGTTTCCATAGTATAAGAATATCTAGTCAATTCTAGGGGTATTTGGGTACGTTGAATCTGAAAAGAACATTTTCAACCATCAGAGGATGCTCGGTCACTAAGCTACATGTATAGGTACGGAAATGGCTCAACTCATCTATTTTTACTATGGCTCTGGTCAGTAGGTCCTCAGACTGGTCATCCAAGGTCGAAAAGTGTCTACTCTTGAAGAGAACCTTCCAATGTATAGATCTGTTGAGTAGGACTACCATGGAATCAATAGATCGTCTTATGGACTTGATAGAAACTTCATGTCACATACAGTTTCCTTCTATAAAACCTTCAAATTCTAAGCCAATAACACAAACTTACTATTATTACTATTATTACTATCTTTATATAAGCCATCATAGGAACTGTGACTGTGACCATGGGTAGTATGATGTTTCCATAGTATAAGAATATCTAGTCAATTCTAGGGGTATTTGGGTACGTTGAATCTGAAAAGAACATTTTCAACCATCAGAGGATGCTCGGTCACTAAGCTACATGTATAGGTACGGAAATGGCTCAACTCATCTATTTTTACTATGGCTCTGGTCAGTAGGTCCTCAGACTGGTCATCCAAGGTCGAAAAGTGTCTACTCTTGAAGAGAACCTTCCAATGTATAGATCTGTTGAGTAGGACTACCATGGAATCAATAGATCGTCTTATGGACTTGATAGAAACTTCATGTCACATACAGTTTCCTTCTATAAAACCTTCAAATTCTAAGCCAATAACACAAACTTACTATTATTACTATTATTACTATCTTTATATAAGCCATCATAGGAACTGTGACTGTGACCATGGGTAGTATGATGTTTCCATAGTATAAGAATATCTAGCAATTCTAGGGGTATTTGGGTACGTTGAATCTGAAAAGAACATTTTCAACCATCAGAGGATGCTCGGTCACTAAGCTACATGTATAGGTACGGAAATGGCTCAACTCATCTATTTTTACTATGGCTCTGGTCAGTAGGTCCTCAGACTGGTCATCCAAGGTCGAAAAGTGTCTACTCTTGAAGAGAACCTTCCAATGTATAGATCTGTTGAGTAGGACTACCATGGAATCAATAGATCGTCTTATGGACTTGATAGAAACTTCATGTCACATACAGTTTCCTTCTATAAAACCTCAAATTCTAAGCCAATAACACAAACTTACTATTATTACTATTATTACTATCTTTATATAAGCCATCATAGGAACTGTGACTGTGACCATGGGTAGTATGATGTTTCCATAGTATAAGAATATCTAGTCAATTCTAGGGGTATTTGGGTACGTTGAATCTGAAAAGAACATTTTCAACCATCAGAGGATGCTCGGTCACTAAGCTACATGTATAGGTACGGAAATGGCTCAACTCATCTATTTTTACTATGGCTCTGGTCAGTAGGTCCTCAGACTGGTCATCCAAGGTCGAAAAGTGTCTACTCTTGAAGAGAACCTTCCAATGTATAGATCTGTTGAGTAGGACTACCATGGAATCAATAGATCGTCTTATGGACTTGATAGAAACTTCATGTCACATACAGTTTCCTTCTATAAAACCTTCAAATTCTAACCAATAACACAAACTTACTATTATTACTATTATTACTATCTTTATATAAGCCATCATAGGAACTGTGACTGTGACCATGGGTAGTATGATGTTTCCATAGTATAAGAATATCTAGTCAATTCTAGGGGTATTTGGGTACGTTGAATCTGAAAAGAACATTTTCAACCATCAGAGGATGCTCGGTCACTAAGCTACATGTATAGGTACGGAAATGGCTCAACTCATCTATTTTTACTATGGCTCTGGTCAGTAGGTCCTCAGACTGGTCATCCAAGGTCGAAAAGTGTCTACTCTTGAAGAGAACCTTCCAATGTATAGATCTGTTGAGTAGGACTACCATGGAATCAATAGATCGTCTTATGGACTTGATAGAAACTTCATGTCACATACAGTTTCCTTCTATAAAACCTTCAAATTCTAAGCCAATAACACAAACTTACTATTATTACTATTATTACTATCTTTATATAAGCCATCATAGGAACTGTGACTGTGACCATGGGTAGTATGATGTTTCCATAGTATAAGAATATCTAGTCAATTCTAGGGGTATTTGGGTACGTTGAATCTGAAAAGAACATTTTCAACCATCAGAGGATGCTCGGTCACTAAGCTACATGTATAGGTACGGAAATGGCTCAACTCATCTATTTTTACTATGGCTCTGGTCAGTAGGTCCTCAGACTGGTCATCCAAGGTCGAAAAGTGTCTACTCTTGAAGAGAACCTTCCAATGTATAGATCTGTTGAGTAGGACTACCATGGAATCAATAGATCGTCTTATGGACTTGATAGAAACTTCATGTCACATACAGTTTCCTTCTATAAAACCTTCAAATTCTAAGCCAATAACACAAACTTACTATTATTACTATTATTACTATCTTTATATAAGCCATCATAGGAACTGTGACTGTGACCATGGGTAGTATGATGTTTCCATAGTATAAGAATATCTAGTCAATTCTAGGGGTATTTGGGTACGTTGAATCTGAAAAGAACATTTTCAACCATCAGAGGATGCTCGGTCACTAAGCTACATGTATAGGTACGGAAATGGCTCAACTCATCTATTTTTACTATGGCTCTGGTCAGTAGGTCCTCAGACTGGTCATCCAAGGTCGAAAAGTGTCTACTCTTGAAGAGAACCTTCCAATGTATAGATCTGTTGAGTAGGACTACCATGGAATCAATAGATCGTCTTATGGACTTGATAGAAACTTCATGTCACATACAGTTTCCTTCTATAAAACCTTCAAATTCTAAGCCAATAACACAAACTTACTATTATAACTATTATTACTATTTTTATATAAGCCATCATAGGAACTGTGACTGTGACCATGGGTAGTATGATGTTTCCATAGTATAAGAATATCTAGTCAATTCTAGGGGTATTTGGGTACGTTGAATCTGAAAAGAACATTTTCAACCATCAGAGGATGCTCGGTCACTAAGCTACATGTATAGGTACGGAAATGGCTCAACTCATCTATTTTTACTATGGCTCTGGTCAGTAGGTCCTCAGACTGGTCATCCAAGGTCGAAAAGTGTCTACTCTTGAAGAGAACCTTCCAATGTATAGATCTGTTGAGTAGGACTACCATGGAATCAATAGATCGTCTTATGGACTTGATAGAAACTTCATGTCACATACAGTTTCCTTCTATAAAACCTTCAAATTCTAAGCCAATAACACAAACTTACTATTATTACTATTATTACTATCTTTATATAAGCCATCATAGGAACTGTGACTGTGACCATGGGTAGTATGATGTTTCCATAGTATAAGAATATCTAGTCAATTCTAGGGGTATTTGGGTACGTTGAATCTGAAAAGAACATTTTCAACCATCAGAGGATGCTCGGTCACTAAGCTACATGTATAGGTACGGAAATGGCTCAACTCATCTATTTTTACTATGGCTCTGGTCAGTAGGTCCTCAGACTGGTCATCCAAGGTCGAAAAGTGTCTACTCTTGAAGAGAACCTTCCAATGTATAGATCTGTTGAGTAGGACTACCATGGAATCAATAGATCGTCTTATGGACTTGATAGAAACTTCATGTCACATACAGTTTCCTTCTATAAAACCTTCAAATTCTAAGCCAATAACACAAACTTACTATTATTACTATTATTACTATCTTTATATAAGCCATCATAGGAACTGTGACTGTGACCATGGGTAGTATGATGTTTCCATAGTATAAGAATATCTAGTCAATTCTAGGGGTATTTGGGTACGTTGAATCTGAAAAGAACATTTTCAACCATCAGAGGATGCTCGGTCACTAAGCTACATGTATAGGTACGGAAATGGCTCAACTCATCTATTTTTACTATGGCTCTGGTCAGTAGGTCCTCAGACTGGTCATCCAAGGTCGAAAAGTGTCTACTCTTGAAGAGAACCTTCCAATGTATAGATCTGTTGAGTAGGACTACCATGGAATCAATAGATCGTCTTATGGACTTGATAGAAACTTCATGTCACATACAGTTTCCTTCTATAAAACCTTCAAATTCTAAGCCAATAACACAAACTTACTATTATTACTATTATTACTATCTTTATATAAGCCATCATAGGAACTGTGACTGTGACCATGGGCAGTATGATGTTTCCATAGTATAAGAATATCTAGTCAATTCTAGGGGTATTTGGGTACGTTGAATCTGAAAAGAACATTTTCAACCACCAGAGGATGCTCGGTCACTAAGCTACATGTATAGAGACGGAAATGGCTCAACTCATCTATTTTTACTATGGCTCTGGTCAGTAGGTCCTCAGACTGGTCATCCAAGGTCGAAAAGTATCTACTCTTGAAGAGAACCTTCCAATGCATAGATCTGTTGAGTAGGACTACCATGGAATCAATAGATCGTCTTATGGACTTGATAGAAACTTCATGTCACATACAGTTTCCTTCTATAAAACCTTCAAATTCTAAGCCAATAACACAAACTTACTATTATTACTATTATTACTATCTTTATATAAGCCATCATAGGAACTGTGACTGTGACCATGGGTAGTATGATGTTTCCATAGTATAAGAATATCTAGTCAATTCTAGGGGTATTTGGGTACGTTGAATCTGAAAAGAACATTTTCAACCATCAGAGGATGCTCGGTCACTAAGCTACATGTATAGGTACGGAAATGGCTCAACTCATCTATTTTTACTATGGCTCTGGTCAGTAGGTCCTCAGACTGGTCATCCAAGGTCGAAAAGTGTCTACTCTTGAAGAGAACCTTCCAATGTATAGATCTGTTGAGTAGGACTACCATGGAATCAATAGATCGTCTTATGGACTTGATAGAAACTTCATGTCACATACAGTTTCCTTCTATAAAACCTTCAAATTCTAAGCCAATAACACAAACTTACTATTATTACTATTATTACTATCTTTATATAAGCCATCATAGGAACTGTGACTGTGACCATGGGTAGTATGATGTTTCCATAGTATAAGAATATCTAGTCAATTCTAGGGGTATTTGGGTACGTTGAATCTGAAAAGAACATTTTCAACCATCAGAGGATGCTCGGTCACTAAGCTACATGTATAGGTACGGAAATGGCTCAACTCATCTATTTTTACTATGGCTCTGGTCAGTAGGTCCTCAGACTGGTCATCCAAGGTCGAAAAGTGTCTACTCTTGAAGAGAACCTTCCAATGTATAGATCTGTTGAGTAGGACTACCATGGAATCAATAGATCGTCTTATGGACTTGATAGAAACTTCATGTCACATACAGTTTCCTTCTATAAAACCTTCAAATTCTAAGCCAATAACACAAACTTACTATTATTACTATTATTACTATCTTTATATAAGCCATCATAGGAACTGTGACTGTGACCATGGGTAGTATGATGTTTCCATAGTATAAGAATATCTAGTCAATTCTAGGGGTATTTGGGTACGTTGAATCTGAAAAGAACATTTTCAACCATCAGAGGATGCTCGGTCACTAAGCTACATGTATAGGTACGGAAATGGCTCAACTCATCTATTTTTACTATGGCTCTGGTCAGTAGGTCCTCAGACTGGTCATCCAAGGTCGAAAAGTGTCTACTCTTGAAGAGAACCTTCCAATGTATAGATCTGTTGAGTAGGACTACCATGGAATCAATAGATCGTCTTATGGACTTGATAGAAACTTCATGTCACATACAGTTTCCTTCTATAAAACCTTCAAATTCTAAGCCAATAACACAAACTTACTATTATTACTATTATTACTATCTTTATATAAGCCATCATAGGAACTGTGACTGTGACCATGGGTAGTATGATGTTTCCATAGTATAAGAATATCTAGTCAATTCTAGGGGTATTTGGGTACGTTGAATCTGAAAAGAACATTTTCAACCATCAGAGGATGCTCGGTCACTAAGCTACATGTATAGGTACGGAAATGGCTCAACTCATCTATTTTTACTATGGCTCTGGTCAGTAGGTCCTCAGACTGGTCATCCAAGGTCGAAAAGTGTCTACTCTTGAAGAGAACCTTCCAATGTATAGATCTGTTGAGTAGGACTACCATGGAATCAATAGATCGTCTTATGGACTTGATAGAAACTTCATGTCACATACAGTTTCCTTCTATAAAACCTTCAAATTCTAAGCCAATAACACAAACTTACTATTATTACTATTATTACTATCTTTATATAAGCCATCATAGGAACTGTGACTGTGACCATGGGTAGTATGATGTTTCCATAGTATAAGAATATCTAGTCAATTCTAGGGGTATTTGGGTACGTTGAATCTGAAAAGAACATTTTCAACCATCAGAGGATGCTCGGTCACTAAGCTACATGTATAGGTACGGAAATGGCTCAACTCATCTATTTTTACTATGGCTCTGGTCAGTAGGTCCTCAGACTGGTCATCCAAGGTCGAAAAGTGTCTACTCTTGAAGAGAACCTTCCAATGTATAGATCTGTTGAGTAGGACTACCATGGAATCAATAGATCGTCTTATGGACTTGATAGAAACTTCATGTCACATACAGTTTCCTTCTATAAAACCTTCAAATTCTAAGCCAATAACACAAACTTACTATTATTACTATTATTACTATCTTTATATAAGCCATCATAGGAACTGTGACTGTGACCATGGGTAGTATGATGTTTCCATAGTATAAGAATATCTAGTCAATTCTAGGGGTATTTGGGTACGTTGAATCTGAAAAGAACATTTTCAACCATCAGAGGATGCTCGGTCACTAAGCTACATGTATAGGTACGGAAATGGCTCAACTCATCTATTTTTACTATGGCTCTGGTCAGTAGGTCCTCAGACTGGTCATCCAAGGTCGAAAAGTGTCTACTCTTGAAGAGAACCTTCCAATGTATAGATCTGTTGAGTAGGACTACCATGGAATCAATAGATCGTCTTATGGACTTGATAGAAACTTCATGTCACATACAGTTTCCTTCTATAAAACCTTCAAATTCTAAGCCAATAACACAAACTTACTATTATTACTATTATTACTATCTTTATATAAGCCATCATAGGAACTGTGACTGTGACCATGGGTAGTATGATGTTTCCATAGTATAAGAATATCTAGTCAATTCTAGGGGTATTTGGGTACGTTGAATCTGAAAAGAACATTTTCAACCATCAGAGGATGCTCGGTCACTAAGCTACATGTATAGGTACGGAAATGGCTCAACTCATCTATTTTTACTATGGCTCTGGTCAGTAGGTCCTCAGACTGGTCATCCAAGGTCGAAAAGTGTCTACTCTTGAAGAGAACCTTCCAATGTATAGATCTGTTGAGTAGGACTACCATGGAATCAATAGATCGTCTTATGGACTTGATAGAAACTTCATGTCACATACAGTTTCCTTCTATAAAACCTTCAAATTCTAAGCCAATAACACAAACTTACTATTATTACTATTATTACTATCTTTATATAAGCCATCATAGGAACTGTGACTGTGACCATGGGTAGTATGATGTTTCCATAGTATAAGAATATCTAGTCAATTCTAGGGGTATTTGGGTACGTTGAATCTGAAAAGAACATTTTCAACCATCAGAGGATGCTCGGTCACTAAGCTACATGTATAGGTACGGAAATGGCTCAACTCATCTATTTTTACTATGGCTCTGGTCAGTAGGTCCTCAGACTGGTCATCCAAGGTCGAAAAGTGTCTACTCTTGAAGAGAACCTTCCAATGTATAGATCTGTTGAGTAGGACTACCATGGAATCAATAGATCGTCTTATGGACTTGATAGAAACTTCATGTCACATACAGTTTCCTTCTATAAAACCTTCAAATTCTAAGCCAATAACACAAACTTACTATTATTACTATTATTACTATCTTTATATAAGCCATCATAGGAACTGTGACTGTGACCATGGGTAGTATGATGTTTCCATAGTATAAGAATATCTAGTCAATTCTAGGGGTATTTGGGTACGTTGAATCTGAAAAGAACATTTTCAACCATCAGAGGATGCTCGGTCACTAAGCTACATGTATAGGTACGGAAATGGCTCAACTCATCTATTTTTACTATGGCTCTGGTCAGTAGGTCCTCAGACTGGTCATCCAAGGTCGAAAAGTGTCTACTCTTGAAGAGAACCTTCCAATGTATAGATCTGTTGAGTAGGACTACCATGGAATCAATAGATCGTCTTATGGACTTGATAGAAACTTCATGTCACATACAGTTTCCTTCTATAAAACCTTCAAATTCTAAGCCAATAACACAAACTTACTATTATTACTATTATTACTATCTTTATATAAGCCATCATAGGAACTGTGACTGTGACCATGGGTAGTATGATGTTTCCATAGTATAAGAATATCTAGTCAATTCTAGGGGTATTTGGGTACGTTGAATCTGAAAAGAACATTTTCAACCATCAGAGGATGCTCGGTCACTAAGCTACATGTATAGGTACGGAAATGGCTCAACTCATCTATTTTTACTATGGCTCTGGTCAGTAGGTCCTCAGACTGGTCATCCAAGGTCGAAAAGTGTCTACTCTTGAAGAGAACCTTCCAATGTATAGATCTGTTGAGTAGGACTACCATGGAATCAATAGATCGTCTTATGGACTTGATAGAAACTTCATGTCACATACAGTTTCCTTCTATAAAACCTTCAAATTCTAAGCCAATAACACAAACTTACTATTATTACTATTATTACTATCTTTATATAAGCCATCATAGGAACTGTGACTGTGACCATGGGTAGTATGATGTTTCCATAGTATAAGAATATCTAGTCAATTCTAGGGGTATTTGGGTACGTTGAATCTGAAAAGAACATTTTCAACCATCAGAGGATGCTCGGTCACTAAGCTACATGTATAGGTACGGAAATGGCTCAACTCATCTATTTTTACTATGGCTCTGGTCAGTAGGTCCTCAGACTGGTCATCCAAGGTCGAAAAGTGTCTACTCTTGAAGAGAACCTTCCAATGTATAGATCTGTTGAGTAGGACTACCATGGAATCAATAGATCGTCTTATGGACTTGATAGAAACTTCATGTCACATACAGTTTCCTTCTATAAAACCTTCAAATTCTAAGCCAATAACACAAACTTACTATTATTACTATTATTACTATCTTTATATAAGCCATCATAGGAACTGTGACTGTGACCATGGGTAGTATGATGTTTCCATAGTATAAGAATATCTAGTCAATTCTAGGGGTATTTGGGTACGTTGAATCTGAAAAGAACATTTTCAACCATCAGAGGATGCTCGGTCACTAAGCTACATGTATAGGTACGGAAATGGCTCAACTCATCTATTTTTACTATGGCTCTGGTCAGTAGGTCCTCAGACTGGTCATCCAAGGTCGAAAAGTGTCTACTCTTGAAGAGAACCTTCCAATGTATAGATCTGTTGAGTAGGACTACCATGGAATCAATAGATCGTCTTATGGACTTGATAGAAACTTCATGTCACATACAGTTTCCTTCTATAAAACCTTCAAATTCTAAGCCAATAACACAAACTTACTATTATTACTATTATTACTATCTTTATATAAGCCATCATAGGAACTGTGACTGTGACCATGGGTAGTATGATGTTTCCATAGTATAAGAATATCTAGTCAATTCTAGGGGTATTTGGGTACGTTGAATCTGAAAAGAACATTTTCAACCATCAGAGGATGCTCGGTCACTAAGCTACATGTATAGGTACGGAAATGGCTCAACTCATCTATTTTTACTATGGCTCTGGTCAGTAGGTCCTCAGACTGGTCATCCAAGGTCGAAAAGTGTCTACTCTTGAAGAGAACCTTCCAATGTATAGATCTGTTGAGTAGGACTACCATGGAATCAATAGATCGTCTTATGGACTTGATAGAAACTTCATGTCACATACAGTTTCCTTCTATAAAACCTTCAAATTCTAAGCCAATAACACAAACTTACTATTATTACTATTATTACTATCTTTATATAAGCCATCATAGGAACTGTGACTGTGACCATGGGTAGTATGATGTTTCCATAGTATAAGAATATCTAGTCAATTCTAGGGGTATTTGGGTACGTTGAATCTGAAAAGAACATTTTCAACCATCAGAGGATGCTCGGTCACTAAGCTACATGTATAGGTACGGAAATGGCTCAACTCATCTATTTTTACTATGGCTCTGGTCAGTAGGTCCTCAGACTGGTCATCCAAGGTCGAAAAGTGTCTACTCTTGAAGAGAACCTTCCAATGTATAGATCTGTTGAGTAGGACTACCATGGAATCAATAGATCGTCTTATGGACTTGATAGAAACTTCATGTCACATACAGTTTCCTTCTATAAAACCTTCAAATTCTAAGCCAATAACACAAACTTACTATTATTACTATTATTACTATCTTTATATAAGCCATCATAGGAACTGTGACTGTGACCATGGGTAGTATGATGTTTCCATAGTATAAGAATATCTAGTCAATTCTAGGGGTATTTGGGTACGTTGAATCTGAAAAGAACATTTTCAACCATCAGAGGATGCTCGGTCACTAAGCTACATGTATAGGTACGGAAATGGCTCAACTCATCTATTTTTACTATGGCTCTGGTCAGTAGGTCCTCAGACTGGTCATCCAAGGTCGAAAAGTGTCTACTCTTGAAGAGAACCTTCCAATGTATAGATCTGTTGAGTAGGACTACCATGGAATCAATAGATCGTCTTATGGACTTGATAGAAACTTCATGTCACATACAGTTTCCTTCTATAAAACCTTCAAATTCTAAGCCAATAACACAAACTTACTATTATTACTATTATTACTATCTTTATATAAGCCATCATAGGAACTGTGACTGTGACCATGGGTAGTATGATGTTTCCATAGTATAAGAATATCTAGTCAATTCTAGGGGTATTTGGGTACGTTGAATCTGAAAAGAACATTTTCAACCATCAGAGGATGCTCGGTCACTAAGCTACATGTATAGGTACGGAAATGGCTCAACTCATCTATTTTTACTATGGCTCTGGTCAGTAGGTCCTCAGACTGGTCATCCAAGGTCGAAAAGTGTCTACTCTTGAAGAGAACCTTCCAATGTATAGATCTGTTGAGTAGGACTACCATGGAATCAATAGATCGTCTTATGGACTTGATAGAAACTTCATGTCACATACAGTTTCCTTCTATAAAACCTTCAAATTCTAAGCCAATAACACAAACTTACTATTATTACTATTATTACTATCTTTATATAAGCCATCATAGGAACTGTGACTGTGACCATGGGTAGTATGATGTTTCCATAGTATAAGAATATCTAGTCAATTCTAGGGGTATTTGGGTACGTTGAATCTGAAAAGAACATTTTCAACCATCAGAGGATGCTCGGTCACTAAGCTACATGTATAGGTACGGAAATGGCTCAACTCATCTATTTTTACTATGGCTCTGGTCAGTAGGTCCTCAGACTGGTCATCCAAGGTCGAAAAGTGTCTACTCTTGAAGAGAACCTTCCAATGTATAGATCTGTTGAGTAGGACTACCATGGAATCAATAGATCGTCTTATGGACTTGATAGAAACTTCATGTCACATACAGTTTCCTTCTATAAAACCTTCAAATTCTAAGCCAATAACACAAACTTACTATTATTACTATTATTACTATCTTTATATAAGCCATCATAGGAACTGTGACTGTGACCATGGGTAGTATGATGTTTCCATAGTATAAGAATATCTAGTCAATTCTAGGGGTATTTGGGTACGTTGAATCTGAAAAGAACATTTTCAACCATCAGAGGATGCTCGGTCACTAAGCTACATGTATAGGTACGGAAATGGCTCAACTCATCTATTTTTACTATGGCTCTGGTCAGTAGGTCCTCAGACTGGTCATCCAAGGTCGAAAAGTGTCTACTCTTGAAGAGAACCTTCCAATGTATAGATCTGTTGAGTAGGACTACCATGGAATCAATAGATCGTCTTATGGACTTGATAGAAACTTCATGTCACATACAGTTTCCTTCTATAAAACCTTCAAATTCTAAGCCAATAACACAAACTTACTATTATTACTATTATTACTATCTTTATATAAGCCATCATAGGAACTGTGACTGTGACCATGGGTAGTATGATGTTTCCATAGTATAAGAATATCTAGTCAATTCTAGGGGTATTTGGGTACGTTGAATCTGAAAAGAACATTTTCAACCATCAGAGGATGCTCGGTCACTAAGCTACATGTATAGGTACGGAAATGGCTCAACTCATCTATTTTTACTATGGCTCTGGTCAGTAGGTCCTCAGACTGGTCATCCAAGGTCGAAAAGTGTCTACTCTTGAAGAGAACCTTCCAATGTATAGATCTGTTGAGTAGGACTACCATGGAATCAATAGATCGTCTTATGGACTTGATAGAAACTTCATGTCACATACAGTTTCCTTCTATAAAACCTTCAAATTCTAAGCCAATAACACAAACTTACTATTATTACTATTATTACTATCTTTATATAAGCCATCATAGGAACTGTGACTGTGACCATGGGTAGTATGATGTTTCCATAGTATAAGAATATCTAGTCAATTCTAGGGGTATTTGGGTACGTTGAATCTGAAAAGAACATTTTCAACCATCAGAGGATGCTCGGTCACTAAGCTACATGTATAGGTACGGAAATGGCTCAACTCATCTATTTTTACTATGGCTCTGGTCAGTAGGTCCTCAGACTGGTCATCCAAGGTCGAAAAGTGTCTACTCTTGAAGAGAACCTTCCAATGTATAGATCTGTTGAGTAGGACTACCATGGAATCAATAGATCGTCTTATGGACTTGATAGAAACTTCATGTCACATACAGTTTCCTTCTATAAAACCTTCAAATTCTAAGCCAATAACACAAACTTACTATTATTACTATTATTACTATCTTTATATAAGCCATCATAGGAACTGTGACTGTGACCATGGGTAGTATGATGTTTCCATAGTATAAGAATATCTAGTCAATTCTAGGGGTATTTGGGTACGTTGAATCTGAAAAGAACATTTTCAACCATCAGAGGATGCTCGGTCACTAAGCTACATGTATAGGTACGGAAATGGCTCAACTCATCTATTTTTACTATGGCTCTGGTCAGTAGGTCCTCAGACTGGTCATCCAAGGTCGAAAAGTGTCTACTCTTGAAGAGAACCTTCCAATGTATAGATCTGTTGAGTAGGACTACCATGGAATCAATAGATCGTCTTATGGACTTGATAGAAACCTCATGTCACATACAGTTTCCTTCTATAAAACCTTCAAATTCTAAGCCAATAACACAAACTTACTATTATTACTATTATTACTATCTTTATATAAGCCATCATAGGAACTGTGACTGTGACCATGGGTAGTATGATGTTTCCATAGTATAAGAATATCTAGTCAATTCTAGGGGTATTTGGGTACGTTGAATCTGAAAAGAACATTTTCAACCATCAGAGGATGCTCGGTCACTAAGCTACATGTATAGGTACGGAAATGGCTCAACTCATCTATTTTTACTATGGCTCTGGTCAGTAGGTCCTCAGACTGGTCATCCAAGGTCGAAAAGTGTCTACTCTTGAAGAGAACCTTCCAATGTATAGATCTGTTGAGTAGGACTACCATGGAATCAATAGATCGTCTTATGGACTTGATAGAAACTTCATGTCACATACAGTTTCCTTCTATAAAACCTTCAATTCTAAGCCAATAACACAAACTGACTATTATTACTATTATTACTATCTTTATATAAGCCATCATAGGAACTGTGACTGTGACCATGGGTAGTATGATGTTTCCATAGTATAAGAATACTAATCAATTCTAGGGGTATTTGGGTACGTTGAATCTGAAAAGAACATTTTCAACCACCAGAGGATGCTCGGTCACCAAGCTACATGTATAGAGACGGAAATGGCTCAACTCATCTATTTTTACTATGCCTCTGGTCAGTAGGTCCTCAGACTGGTCATCCAAGGTCAAAAAGCATCTACTCTTGAAGAGAACCTTCCAATGCATAGATCTGTTGAGTAGGACTACCATGGAATCAATAGATCGTCTTATGGACTTGATAGAAACTTCATGTCACATACAGTTTCTTCTATAAAACCTTCAAATTCTAAGCCAAAAACACAAACTGACTATAATCAATACTTTTATATAAGCCATCATAGCAACTATGACTGTGACCATGGGCAGAATGATGTTTCCATAGTATAAGATTATCTAATCAATTCTGAGGGTATTTGGGTACGTTGAATCTGAAAAGAACTATTTCGACCACCAGAGGATGCTCGGTCACCATGCTACATGTATAGAGACTGAAATGGCTCAATTCATCTATTTTTACTATGGCTCTGGTCAGTAGGTCCTCAGACTGGTCGTCCAAGGTCAGAAGGTACCTACTCTTGAAGAGAATCTTTCAATTCATAGATCTGTTGAGTAGGACTACCATGGAATCAATAGATCGTCTTATGGACTTGATAGAAACTTCATGTCACATACAGTTTCATTCTATAAAACCTTCAAATTCTAAGCCAATAACACAAACTTACTATTATTACTATTATTACTATCTTTATATAAGCCATCATAGGAACTGTGACTGTGACCATGGGTAGTATGATGTTTCCATAGTATAAGAATATCTAGTCAATTCTAGGGGTATTTGGGTACGTTGAATCTGAAAAGAACATTTTCAACCATCAGAGGATGCTCGGTCACTAAGCTACATGTATAGGTACGGAAATGGCTCAACTCATCTATTTTTACTATGGCTCTGGTCAGTAGGTCCTCAGACTGGTCATCCAAGGTCGAAAAGTGTCTACTCTTGAAGAGAACCTTCCAATGTATAGATCTGTTGAGTAGGACTACCATGGAATCAATAGATCGTCTTATGGACTTGATAGAAACTTCATGTCACATACAGTTTCCTTCTATAAACTTCAAATTCTAAGCCAATAACACAAACTTACTATTATTACTATTATTACTATCTTTATATAAGCCATCATAGGAACTGTGACTGTGACCATGGGTAGTATGATGTTTCCATAGTATAAGAATATCTAGTCAATTCTAGGGGTATTTGGGTACGTTGAATCTGAAAAGAACATTTTCAACCATCAGAGGATGCTCGGTCACTAAGCTACATGTATAGGTACGGAAATGGCTCAACTCATCTATTTTTACTATGGCTCTGGTCAGTAGGTCCTCAGACTGGTCATCCAAGGTCGAAAAGTGTCTACTCTTGAAGAGAACCTTCCAATGTATAGATCTGTTGAGTAGGACTACCATGGAATCAATAGATCGTCTTATGGACTTGATAGAAACTTCATGTCACATACAGTTTCCTTCTATAAAACCTTCAAATTCTAAGCCAATAACACAAACTTACTATTATTACTATTATTACTATCTTTATATAAGCCATCATAGGAACTGTGACTGTGACCATGGGTAGTATGATGTTTCCATAGTATAAGAATATCTAGTCAATTCTAGGGGTATTTGGGTACGTTGAATCTGAAAAGAACATTTTCAACCATCAGAGGATGCTCGGTCACTAAGCTACATGTATAGGTACGGAAATGGCTCAACTCATCTATTTTTACTATGGCTCTGGTCAGTAGGTCCTCAGACTGGTCATCCAAGGTCGAAAAGTGTCTACTCTTGAAGAGAACCTTCCAATGTATAGATCTGTTGAGTAGGACTACCATGGAATCAATAGATCGTCTTATGGACTTGATAGAAACTTCATGTCACATACAGTTTCCTTCTATAAAACCTTCAAATTCTAAGCCAATAACACAAACTGACTATTATTACTATTATTACTATCTTTATATAAGCCATCATAGGAACTGTGACTGTGACCATCATATATGTTTCCATAGTATAAGAATATCTAGTCAATTCTAGGGGTATTTGGGTACGTTGAATCTGAAAAGAACATTTTCAACCATCAGAGGATGCTCGGTCACTAAGCTACATGTATAGGTACGGAAATGGCTCAACTCATCTATTTTTACTATGGCTCTGGTCAGTAGGTCCTCAGACTGGTCATCCAAGGTCGAAAAGTGTCTACTCTTGAAGAGAACCTTCCAATGTATAGATCTGTTGAGTAGGACTACCATGGAATCAATAGATCGTCTTATGGACTTGATAGAAACTTCATGTCACATACAGTTTCCTTCTATAAAACCTTCAAATTCTAAGCCAATAACACAAACTTACTATTATTACTATTATTACTATCTTTATATAAGCCATCATAGGAACTGTGACTGTGACCATGGGTAGTATGATGTTTCCATAGTATAAGAATATCTAGTCAATTCTAGGGGTATTTGGGTACGTTGAATCTGAAAAGAACATTTTCAACCATCAGAGGATGCTCGGTCACTAAGCTACATGTATAGGTACGGAAATGGCTCAACTCATCTATTTTTACTATGGCTCTGGTCAGTAGGTCCTCAGACTGGTCATCCAAGGTCGAAAAGTGTCTACTCTTGAAGAGAACCTTCCAATGTATAGATCTGTTGAGTAGGACTACCATGGAATCAATAGATCGTCTTATGGACTTGATAGAAACTTCATGTCACATACAGTTTCCTTCTATAAAACCTTCAAATTCTAAGCCAATAACACAAACTTACTATTATTACTATTATTACTATCTTTATATAAGCCATCATAGGAACTGTGACTGTGACCATGGGTAGTATGATGTTTCCATAGTATAAGAATATCTAGTCAATTCTAGGGGTATTTGGGTACGTTGAATCTGAAAAGAACATTTTCAACCATCAGAGGATGCTCGGTCACTAAGCTACATGTATAGGTACGGAAATGGCTCAACTCATCTATTTTTACTATGGCTCTGGTCAGTAGGTCCTCAGACTGGTCATCCAAGGTCGAAAAGTGTCTACTCTTGAAGAGAACCTTCCAATGTATAGATCTGTTGAGTAGGACTACCATGGAATCAATAGATCGTCTTATGGACTTGATAGAAACTTCATGTCACATACAGTTTCCTTCTATAAAACCTTCAAATTCTAAGCCAATAACACAAACTTACTATTATTACTATTATTACTATCTTTATATAAGCCATCATAGGAACTGTGACTGTGACCATGGGTAGTATGATGTTTCCATAGTATAAGAATATCTAGTCAATTCTAGGGGTATTTGGGTACGTTGAATCTGAAAAGAACATTTTCAACCATCAGAGGATGCTCGGTCACTAAGCTACATGTATAGGTACGGAAATGGCTCAACTCATCTATTTTTACTATGGCTCTGGTCAGTAGGTCCTCAGACTGGTCATCCAAGGTCGAAAAGTGTCTACTCTTGAAGAGAACCTTCCAATGTATAGATCTGTTGAGTAGGACTACCATGGAATCAATAGATCGTCTTATGGACTTGATAGAAACTTCATGTCACATACAGTTTCCTTCTATAAAACCTTCAAATTCTAAGCCAATAACACAAACTTACTATTATTACTATTATTACTATCTTTATATAAGCCATCATAGGAACTGTGACTGTGACCATGGGTAGTATGATGTTTCCATAGTATAAGAATATCTAGTCAATTCTAGGGGTATTTGGGTACGTTGAATCTGAAAAGAACATTTTCAACCATCAGAGGATGCTCGGTCACTAAGCTACATGTATAGGTACGGAAATGGCTCAACTCATCTATTTTTACTATGGCTCTGGTCAGTAGGTCCTCAGACTGGTCATCCAAGGTCGAAAAGTGTCTACTCTTGAAGAGAACCTTCCAATGTATAGATCTGTTGAGTAGGACTACCATGGAATCAATAGATCGTCTTATGGACTTGATAGAAACTTCATGTCACATACAGTTTCCTTCTATAAAACCTTCAAATTCTAAGCCAATAACACAAACTTACTATTATTACTATTATTACTATCTTTATATAAGCCATCATAGGAACTGTGACTGTGACCATGGGTAGTATGATGTTTCCATAGTATAAGAATATCTAGTCAATTCTAGGGGTATTTGGGTACGTTGAATCTGAAAAGAACATTTTCAACCATCAGAGGATGCTCGGTCACTAAGCTACATGTATAGGTACGGAAATGGCTCAACTCATCTATTTTTACTATGGCTCTGGTCAGTAGGTCCTCAGACTGGTCATCCAAGGTCGAAAAGTGTCTACTCTTGAAGAGAACCTTCCAATGTATAGATCTGTTGAGTAGGACTACCATGGAATCAATAGATCGTCTTATGGACTTGATAGAAACTTCATGTCACATACAGTTTCCTTCTATAAAACCTTCAAATTCTAAGCCAATAACACAAACTTACTATTATTACTATTATTACTATCTTTATATAAGCCATCATAGGAACTGTGACTGTGACCATGGGTAGTATGATGTTTCCATAGTATAAGAATATCTAGTCAATTCTAGGGGTATTTGGGTACGTTGAATCTGAAAAGAACATTTTCAACCATCAGAGGATGCTCGGTCACTAAGCTACATGTATAGGTACGGAAATGGCTCAACTCATCTATTTTTACTATGGCTCTGGTCAGTAGGTCCTCAGACTGGTCATCCAAGGTCGAAAAGTGTCTACTCTTGAAGAGAACCTTCCAATGTATAGATCTGTTGAGTAGGACTACCATGGAATCAATAGATCGTCTTATGGACTTGATAGAAACTTCATGTCACATACAGTTTCCTTCTATAAAACCTTCAAATTCTAAGCCAATAACACAAACTTACTATTATTACTATTATTACTATCTTTATATAAGCCATCATAGGAACTGTGACTGTGACCATGGGTAGTATGATGTTTCCATAGTATAAGAATATCTAGTCAATTCTAGGGGTATTTGGGTACGTTGAATCTGAAAAGAACATTTTCAACCATCAGAGGATGCTCGGTCACTAAGCTACATGTATAGGTACGGAAATGGCTCAACTCATCTATTTTTACTATGGCTCTGGTCAGTAGGTCCTCAGACTGGTCATCCAAGGTCGAAAAGTGTCTACTCTTGAAGAGAACCTTCCAATGTATAGATCTGTTGAGTAGGACTACCATGGAATCAATAGATCGTCTTATGGACTTGATAGAAACTTCATGTCACATACAGTTTCCTTCTATAAAACCTTCAAATTCTAAGCCAATAACACAAACTTACTATTATTACTATTATTACTATCTTTATATAAGCCATCATAGGAACTGTGACTGTGACCATGGGTAGTATGATGTTTCCATAGTATAAGAATATCTAGTCAATTCTAGGGGTATTTGGGTACGTTGAATCTGAAAAGAACATTTTCAACCATCAGAGGATGCTCGGTCACTAAGCTACATGTATAGGTACGGAAATGGCTCAACTCATCTATTTTTACTATGGCTCTGGTCAGTAGGTCCTCAGACTGGTCATCCAAGGTCGAAAAGTGTCTACTCTTGAAGAGAACCTTCCAATGTATAGATCTGTTGAGTAGGACTACCATGGAATCAATAGATCGTCTTATGGACTTGATAGAAACTTCATGTCACATACAGTTTCCTTCTATAAAACCTTCAAATTCTAAGCAATAACACAAACTTACTATTATTACTATTATTACTATCTTTATATAAGCCATCATAGGAACTGTGACTGTGACCATGGGTAGTATGATGTTTCCATAGTATAAGAATATCTAGTCAATTCTAGGGGTATTTGGGTACGTTGAATCTGAAAAGAACATTTTCAACCATCAGAGGATGCTCGGTCACTAAGCTACATGTATAGGTACGGAAATGGCTCAACTCATCTATTTTTACTATGGCTCTGGTCAGTAGGTCCTCAGACTGGTCATCCAAGGTCGAAAAGTGTCTACTCTTGAAGAGAACCTTCCAATGTATAGATCTGTTGAGTAGGACTACCATGGAATCAATAGATCGTCTTATGGACTTGATAGAAACTTCATGTCACATACAGTTTCCTTCTATAAAACCTTCAATTCTAACCAATAACACAAACTTACTATTATTACTATTATTACTATCTTTATATAAGCCATCATAGGAACTGTGACTGTGACCATGGGTAGTATGATGTTTCCATAGTATAAGAATATCTAGTCAATTCTAGGGGTATTTGGGTACGTTGAATCTGAAAAGAACATTTTCAACCATCAGAGGATGCTCGGTCACTAAGCTACATGTATAGGTACGGAAATGGCTCAACTCATCTATTTTTACTATGGCTCTGGTCAGTAGGTCCTCAGACTGGTCATCCAAGGTCGAAAAGTGTCTACTCTTGAAGAGAACCTTCCAATGTATAGATCTGTTGAGTAGGACTACCATGGAATCAATAGATCGTCTTATGGACTTGATAGAAACTTCATGTCACATACAGTTTCCTTCTATAAAACCTTCAAATTCTAAGCCAATAACACAAACTTACTATTATAACTATTATTACTATTTTTATATAAGCCATCATAGGAAGTGTGACTGTGACCATGGGCAGTATGATGTTTCCATAGTATAAGAATATCTAATCAATTCTGGGGGTATTTGGGTACGTTGAATCTGATAAGAACATTTTCGACCACCAGAGGATGCTCGGTCACCATGCTACATGTATAGAGACTGAAATGGCTCAATTCATCTATTTTTACTATGCCTTTGGTCAGTAGGTCCTCATAGTGGTCATCCAAGGTCAGAAGGTACCTACTCTTGAAGAGAATCTTTCAATTCATAGATCTGTTGAGTAGGACTACCATGGAATCAATAGATCGTCTTATGGACTTGATAGAAACTTCATGTCACATACAGTTTCCTTCTATAAAACCTTCAAATTCTAAGCCAAAAACACAAACTTACTATAATCAATACTTTTATATAAGCCATCATAGCAACTATGACTGTGACCATGGGCAGAATGGTGTTTCCATAGTATAAGATTATCTAATCAATTCTGAGGGTATTTGGGTACGTTGAATCTGAAAAGAACATTTTCAACCATCAGAGGATGCTCGGTCACTAAGCTACATGTATAGGGACGGAAATGGCTCAACTCATCTATTTTTACTATGGCTCTGGTCAGTAGGTCCTCAGACTGGTCATCCAAGGTCGAAAAGTATCTACTCTTGAAGAGAATCTTTCAATTCATAGATCTGTTGAGTAGGACTACCATGGAATCAATAGATCGTCTTATGGACTTGATAGAAACTTCATGTCACATACAGTTTCCTTCTATAAAACCTTCAAATTCTAAGCCAATAACACAAACTTACTATTATTACTATTATTACTATCTTTATATAAGCCATCATAGGAACTGTGACTGTGACCATGGGTAGTATGATGTTTCCATAGTATAAGAATATCTAGTCAATTCTAGGGGTATTTGGGTACGTTGAATCTGAAAAGAACATTTTCAACCATCAGAGGATGCTCGGTCACTAAGCTACATGTATAGGTACGGAAATGGCTCAACTCATCTATTTTTACTATGGCTCTGGTCAGTAGGTCCTCAGACTGGTCATCCAAGGTCGAAAAGTGTCTACTCTTGAAGAGAACCTTCCAATGTATAGATCTGTTGAGTAGGACTACCATGGAATCAATAGATCGTCTTATGGACTTGATAGAAACTTCATGTCACATACAGTTTCCTTCTATAAAACCTTCAATTCTAAGCCAATAACACAAACTTACTATTATTACTATTATTACTATCTTTATATAAGCCATCATAGGAACTGTGACTGTGACCATGGGTAGTATGATGTTTCCATAGTATAAGAATATCTAGTCAATTCTAGGGGTATTTGGGTACGTTGAATCTGAAAAGAACATTTTCAACCATCAGAGGATGCTCGGTCACTAAGCTACATGTATAGGTACGGAAATGGCTCAACTCATCTATTTTTACTATGGCTCTGGTCAGTAGGTCCTCAGACTGGTCATCCAAGGTCGAAAAGTGTCTACTCTTGAAGAGAACCTTCCAATGTATAGATCTGTTGAGTAGGACTACCATGGAATCAATAGATCGTCTTATGGACTTGATAGAAACTTCATGTCACATACAGTTTCCTTCTATAAAACCTTCAATTCTAAGCCAATAACACAAACTTACTATTATTACTATTATTACTATCTTTATATAAGCCATCATAGGAACTGTGACTGTGACCATGGGTAGTATGATGTTTCCATAGTATAAGAATATCTAGTCAATTCTAGGGGTATTTGGGTACGTTGAATCTGAAAAGAACATTTTCAACCATCAGAGGATGCTCGGTCACTAAGCTACATGTATAGGTACGGAAATGGCTCAACTCATCTATTTTTACTATGGCTCTGGTCAGTAGGTCCTCAGACTGGTCATCCAAGGTCGAAAAGTGTCTACTCTTGAAGAGAACCTTCCAATGTATAGATCTGTTGAGTAGGACTACCATGGAATCAATAGATCGTCTTATGGACTTGATAGAAACTTCATGTCACATACAGTTTCATTCTATAAAACCTTCAAATTCTAAGCCAAAAACACAAACTTACTATAATCAATACTTTTATATAAGCCATCATAGCAACTATGACTGTGACCATGGGCAGAATGATGTTTCCATAGTATAAGAATATCTAATCAATTCTAAGGGTATTTGGGTACGTTGAATCTGAAAAGAACAATTTCAACCACCAGAGGATGCTCGGTCACCAAGCTACATGTATAGAGACGGAAATGGCTCAACTCATCTATTTTTACTATGGCTCTGGTCAGTAGGTTCAGACTGGTCATCCAAGGTCAAAAAGTACCTACTCTTGAAGAGAACCTTCCAATGCATAGATCTGTTGAGTAGGACTACCATGGAATCAATAGATCGTCTTATGGACTTGATAGAAACTTCATGTCACATACAGTTTCTCTATAAAACCTTCAAATTCTAAGCCAAAAACACAAACTTACTATAATCAATACTTTTATATAAGCCATCATAGAACTATGACTGGGACCATGGGCAGAATGATGTTTCCATAGTAAAAGATAAGCTAATCAATTCTGAGGGTAGTTGGGTACGTGAATCTGAAAAGAAATTTGCAACCACCAGAGGATGCGCGGTACCAAGCTACATGTATAGAGACGGAAATGGCTCACCACTATTTTACTATGCCTCTGGTCAGTAGGTCCTCAGACTGGTCGTCCAAGGTCAGAAGGTACCTACTCTTGAAGAGAATCTTTCAATTCATAGATCTGTTGAGTAGGACTACCATGGAATCAATAGATCGTCTTATGGACTTGATAGAAACTTCATGTCACATACAGTTTCATTCTATAAAACCTTCAAATTCTAAGCCAATAACACAAACTTACTATTATTACTATTATTACTATCTTTATATAAGCCATCATAGGAACTGTGACTGTGACCATGGGTAGTATGATGTTTCCATAGTATAAGAATATCTAGTCAATTCTAGGGGTATTTGGGTACGTTGAATCTGAAAAGAACATTTTCAACCATCAGAGGATGCTCGGTCACTAAGCTACATGTATAGGTACGGAAATGGCTCAACTCATCTATTTTTACTATGGCTCTGGTCAGTAGGTCCTCAGACTGGTCATCCAAGGTCGAAAAGTGTCTACTCTTGAAGAGAACCTTCCAATGTATAGATCTGTTGAGTAGGACTACCATGGAATCAATAGATCGTCTTATGGACTTGATAGAAACTTCATGTCACATACAGTTTCCTTCTATAAAACCTTCAAATTCTAAGCCAATAACACAAACTTACTATTATTACTATTATTACTATCTTTATATAAGCCATCATAGGAACTGTGACTGTGACCATGGGTAGTATGATGTTTCCATAGTATAAGAATATCTAGTCAATTCTAGGGGTATTTGGGTACGTTGAATCTGAAAAGAACATTTTCAACCATCAGAGGATGCTCGGTCACTAAGCTACATGTATAGGTACGGAAATGGCTCAACTCATCTATTTTTACTATGGCTCTGGTCAGTAGGTCCTCAGACTGGTCATCCAAGGTCGAAAAGTGTCTACTCTTGAAGAGAACCTTCCAATGTATAGATCTGTTGAGTAGGACTACCATGGAATCAATAGATCGTCTTATGGACTTGATAGAAACTTCATGTCACATACAGTTTCCTTCTATAAAACCTTCAAATTCTAAGCCAATAACACAAACTTACTATTATTACTATTATTACTATCTTTATATAAGCCATCATAGGAACTGTGACTGTGACCATGGGTAGTATGATGTTTCCATAGTATAAGAATATCTAGTCAATTCTAGGGGTATTTGGGTACGTTGAATCTGAAAAGAACATTTTCAACCATCAGAGGATGCTCGGTCACTAAGCTACATGTATAGGTACGGAAATGGCTCAACTCATCTATTTTTACTATGGCTCTGGTCAGTAGGTCCTCAGACTGGTCATCCAAGGTCGAAAAGTGTCTACTCTTGAAGAGAACCTTCCAATGTATAGATCTGTTGAGTAGGACTACCATGGAATCAATAGATCGTCTTATGGACTTGATAGAAACTTCATGTCACATACAGTTTCCTTCTATAAAACCTTCAAATTCTAAGCCAATAACACAAACTTACTATTATTACTATTATTACTATCTTTATATAAGCCATCATAGGAACTGTGACTGTGACCATGGGTAGTATGATGTTTCCATAGTATAAGAATATCTAGTCAATTCTAGGGGTATTTGGGTACGTTGAATCTGAAAAGAACATTTTCAACCATCAGAGGATGCTCGGTCACTAAGCTACATGTATAGGTACGGAAATGGCTCAACTCATCTATTTTTACTATGGCTCTGGTCAGTAGGTCCTCAGACTGGTCATCCAAGGTCGAAAAGTGTCTACTCTTGAAGAGAACCTTCCAATGTATAGATCTGTTGAGTAGGACTACCATGGAATCAATAGATCGTCTTATGGACTTGATAGAAACTTCATGTCACATACAGTTTCCTTCTATAAAACCTTCAAATTCTAAGCCAATAACACAAACTTACTATTATTACTATTATTACTATCTTTATATAAGCCATCATAGGAACAATGTGACTGTGACCATGGGCTAGTATGAGTTTCCATAGTATAAGAAGATATCTATGTCAATTCTGGGGTATTTGGGTACGTTGAATCTGAAAAGAACATTTTCAACCATCAGAGGATGCTCGGTCACTAAGCTACATGTATAGGTACGGAAATGGCTCAACTCATCTATTTTTACTATGGCTCTGGTCAGTAGGTCCTCAGACTAGTCATCCAAGGTCGAAAAGTGTCTACTCTTGAAGAGAATCTTTCAATTCATAGATCTGTTGAGTAGGACTACCATGGAATCAATAGATCGTCTTATGGACTTGATAGAAACTTCATGTCACATACAGTTTCCTTCTATAAAACCTTCAAATTCTAAGCCAATAACACAAACTTACTATTATTACTATTATTACTATCTTTATATAAGCCATCATAGGAACTGTGACTGTGACCATGGGTAGTATGATGTTTCCATAGTATAAGAATATCTAGTCAATTCTAAGGGTATTTGGGTACGTTGAATCTGAAAAGAACATTTTCAACCACCAGAGGATGCTCGGTCACTAAGCTACATGTATAGAGACGGAAATGGCTCAACTCATCTATTTTTACTATGGCTCTGGTCAGTAGGTCCTCAGACTGGTCATCCAAGGTCGAAAAGTACCTACTCTTGAAGAGAACCTTCCAATGCATAGATCTGTTGAGTAGGACTACCATGGAATCAATAGATCGTCTTATGGACTTGATAGAAACTTCATGTCACATACAGTTTCCTTCTATAAAACCTTCAAATTCTAAGCCAATAACACAAACTTACTATTATTACTATTATTACTATCTTTATATAAGCCATCATAGGAACTGTGACTGTGACCATGGGTAGTATGATGTTTCCATAGTATAAGAATATCTAGTCAATTCTAGGGGTATTTGGGTACGTTGAATCTGAAAAGAACATTTTCAACCATCAGAGGATGCTCGGTCACTAAGCTACATGTATAGGTACGGAAATGGCTCAACTCATCTATTTTTACTATGGCTCTGGTCAGTAGGTCCTCAGACTGGTCATCCAAGGTCGAAAAGTGTCTACTCTTGAAGAGAACCTTCCAATGTATAGATCTGTTGAGTAGGACTACCATGGAATCAATAGATCGTCTTATGGACTTGATAGAAACTTCATGTCACATACAGTTTCCTTCTATAAAACCTTCAAATTCTAAGCCAATAACACAAACTTACTATTATTACTATTATTACTATCTTTATATAAGCCATCATAGGAACTGTGACTGTGACCATGGGTAGTATGATGTTTCCATAGTATAAGAATATCTAGTCAATTCTAGGGGTATTTGGGTACGTTGAATCTGAAAAGAACATTTTCAACCATCAGAGGATGCTCGGTCACTAAGCTACATGTATAGAGACGGAAATGGCTCAACTCATCTATTTTTACTATGGCTCTGGTCAGTAGGTCCTCAGACTGGTCATCCAAGGTCGAAAAGTATCTACTCTTGAAGAGAACCTTCCAATGCATAGATCTGTTGAGTAGGACTACCATGGAATCAATAGATCGTCTTATGGACTTGATAGAAACTTCATGTCACATACAGTTTCCTTCTATAAAACCTTCAAATTCTAAGCCAATAACACAAACTTACTATTATTACTATTATTACTATATCTTTATATAAGCCATCATAGGAACTGTGACTGTGACCATGGGTAGTATGATGTTTCCATAGTATAAGAATATCTAGTCAATTCTAGGGGTATTTGGGTACGTTGAATCTGAAAAGAACATTTTCAACCATCAGAGGATGCTCGGTCACTAAGCTACATGTATAGGTACGGAAATGGCTCAACTCATCTATTTTTACTATGGCTCTGGTCAGTAGGTCCTCAGACTGGTCATCCAAGGTCGAAAAGTGTCTACTCTTGAAGAGAACCTTCCAATGCATAGATCTGTTGAGTAGGACTACCATGGAATCAATAGATCGTCTTATGGACTTGATAGAAACTTCATGTCACATACAGTTTCCTTCTATAAAACCTTCAAATTCTAAGCCAATAACACAAACTTACTATTATTACTATTATTACTATCTTTATATAAGCCATCATAGGAACTGTGACTGTGACCATGGGTAGTATGATGTTTCCATAGTATAAGAATATCTAGTCAATTCTAGGGGTATTTGGGTACGTTGAATCTGAAAAGAACATTTTCAACCATCAGAGGATGCTCGGTCACTAAGCTACATGTATAGGTACGGAAATGGCTCAACTCATCTATTTTTACTATGGCTCTGGTCAGTAGGTCCTCAGACTGGTCATCCAAGGTCGAAAAGTGTCTACTCTTGAAGAGAACCTTCCAATGTATAGATCTGTTGAGTAGGACTACCATGGAATCAATAGATCGTCTTATGGACTTGATAGAAACTTCATGTCACATACAGTTTCCTTCTATAAAACCTTCAAATTCTAAGCCAATAACACAAACTTACTATTATTACTATTATTACTATCTTTATATAAGCCATCATAGGAACTGTGACTGTGACCATGGGTAGTATGATGTTTCCATAGTATAAGAATATCTAGTCAATTCTAGGGGTATTTGGGTACGTTGAATCTGAAAAGAACATTTTCAACCATCAGAGGATGCTCGGTCACTAAGCTACATGTATAGGTACGGAAATGGCTCAACTCATCTATTTTTACTATGGCTCTGGTCAGTAGGTCCTCAGACTAGTCATCCAAGGTCGAAAAGTGTCTACTCTTGAAGAGAACCTTCCAATGCATAGATCTGTTGAGTAGGACTACCATGGAATCAATAGATCGTCTTATGGACTTGATAGAAACTTCATGTCACATACAGTTTCCTTCTATAAAACCTTCAAATTCTAAGCCAATAACACAAACTTACTATTATTACTATTATTACTATCTTTATATAAGCCATCATAGGAACTGTGACTGTGACCATGGGTAGTATGATGTTTCCATAGTATAAGAATATCTAGTCAATTCTAGGGGTATTTGGGTACGTTGAATCTGAAAAGAACATTTTCAACCATCAGAGGATGCTCGGTCACTAAGCTACATGTATAGGTACGGAAATGGCTCAACTCATCTATTTTTACTATGGCTCTGGTCAGTAGGTCCTCAGACTGGTCATCCAAGGTCGAAAAGTGTCTACTCTTGAAGAGAACCTTCCAATGCATAGATCTGTTGAGTAGGACTACCATGGAATCAATAGATCGTCTTATGGACTTGATAGAAACTTCATGTCACATACAGTTTCCTTCTATAAAACCTTCAAATTCTAAGCCAATAACACAAACTTACTATTATTACTATTATTACTATCTTTATATAAGCCATCATAGGAACTGTGACTGTGACCATGGGTAGTATGATGTTTCCATAGTATAAGAATATCTAGTCAATTCTAGGGGTATTTGGGTACGTTGAATCTGAAAAGAACATTTTCAACCATCAGAGGATGCTCGGTCACTAAGCTACATGTATAGGTACGGAAATGGCTCAACTCATCTATTTTTACTATGGCTCTGGTCAGTAGGTCCTCAGACTGGTCATCCAAGGTCGAAAAGTGTCTACTCTTGAAGAGAACCTTCCAATGTATAGATCTGTTGAGTAGGACTACCATGGAATCAATAGATCGTCTTATGGACTTGATAGAAACTTCATGTCACATACAGTTTCCTTCTATAAAACCTTCAAATTCTAAGCCAATAACACAAACTTACTATTATTACTATTATTACTATCTTTATATAAGCCATCATAGGAACTGTGACTGTGACCATGGGTAGTATGATGTTTCCATAGTATAAGAATATCTAGTCAATTCTAGGGGTATTTGGGTACGTTGAATCTGAAAAGAACATTTTCAACCATCAGAGGATGCTCGGTCACTAAGCTACATGTATAGGTACGGAAATGGCTCAACTCATCTATTTTTACTATGGCTCTGGTCAGTAGGTCCTCAGACTGGTCATCCAAGGTCGAAAAGTGTCTACTCTTGAAGAGAACCTTCCAATGTATAGATCTGTTGAGTAGGACTACCATGGAATCAATAGATCGTCTTATGGACTTGATAGAAACTTCATGTCACATACAGTTTCCTTCTATAAAACCTTCAAATTCTAAGCCAATAACACAAACTTACTATTATTACTATTATTACTATCTTTATATATCTTAGTTTACACGACAAAATTATAAGTTAAAGCCATTTATTTTATAATAAATTTGATTATAATTATTTCAAAGAGATTTAATTTAAGATATTACAGTACATATTATATATTATTACAACTATTATATAATGTTTTAGAAGCATATTTAATTATTAATTAATATTATTTAAATAACTGTAAAAGATCAAAGATCTGAAATAATCTTTATAATGGTATTTATTGAATTAAAGCATTTTTATAATTAATCATAAATAGATAATAATTTCAAAAATTAAAAACAATAAAAACTATATATTTTGCCTAAGGAATATTGTAATATTACTAAATTTATTTATAAATAATAAGGAAAAAAGATGGGAAGAGGTATAAAGATCTAAAGCTATTATAGAAGGAGGAGGAAAGAAACAGCATTAATGAGGATCAGAAACCAAAATGATACAGCTAATTTTAAACAAAAATTGGATAGATACAAGAAATTACACCAAAATGTATTTAAACTACAGTAGTTATGGAAATATAAAACTTTCGGTTAAAATTAATAATAGTGGATATCATGAATTCTACAAATTGAAAAATGGTTTAAAAAAATACGGGAATCGCTGAAAGTGAAGATCCAAAAGGAGAAAAAAATCATTAAAAACAAGAGGTAGATCAATCAAAAGAATATAGAATTTTAAAATTTAACTGTAAAACGTTAGGAGTTTTAGTTCAAAACATAAACAATAAATGTTATTAAAATATATAGAAACAAGAATTCTATCTAAATTGTTTGGTAAAAGGCTAAAATATTTAAGAATAATTGAAGTCAACAACAAAGATCATACTTATCAGTATTGAAATGGAAGAGAAATGGTAATTTACAATGATAAATAAGATGAGCATTCCGTTTAAACATCCAAAAAATATACCTCTATGTTAGAATTATTAGACTAAAGAATTTTAAAATACCTCATATATAAATATATACATGATAAAATAATTAAAGCAGAAGTGTCAGTCAGAAAATAAGAATTAATATGATTCGAGATCTCAACTGCCACAATAAAGGGAAGATTGAGCAATAAAATCTTAGATGATCCATTACCAAAGAGAGTGGAAACTCAATCCAAAGGGAACCAAGTTTTTTTTATGTGAAAATATAAATTGGTGTTGAGGCAAATATAAAATGTCTATAAGCTAATCGAAGTAATCCTCAGTACAAACTACACAAAAGCAACTTAAAACTCACGGATAATAAATGATTGATTAAGATTTAAGATATAATGAAACGAGACTTGAAAACTGTCATTGAAGAAGGTAGGGAATTAACAGAATATGATTTAGACAATTCTATTTATAAAATATTTTTAAGAAAATCAAAGGAAGAAATTGGTATCAGCAACTAACTGCTTGGACCCAAAGAATAACAATAATAAGAGACAATATAATAAAAAATATTATGCGAAAGAGAGCAATAATAAACGATCATAAATGATGTTTAAGTAATCTCTGACTAGGTAAATAGACTAAGGAAGATTCAGAAATAATGCCAAAGAATAAAAAGTATCATCATTAATAATGATAAAGTTGAAATAAGACTGGAAATATCTAGGAGTGTTAGACAGCTATTATCATATATTCCATGGAAAAGAGATGAAATTCTAAAAGCAGATAAGAAATGCTCAATTAAATTAATCCATATAGAGAGTAAAATTAAAAATAAGTAAAATGTAGTCTTATTTAAATAAAAAATAATTTTAAGAGACCCTCAAACTTTATGCTTTATTATACAAATATCTCACATAATTCGTTAATTTTTCAATATTAAGCAGGTTTTATAGATGCAAGACGAATGCTGTATGCTAAATTATAAAAATTACCATAATTATTTAATTATTTTACTTAAATTTAATGAATAAAAGGGGGGTGGCAACACCTGAACCAGTAAATTATATTCATATTTCTACCTCCTTATAATTTCTATAAATGCACGACTAAGGTCAAGAAAACGTCGATTAACATGAATAAAGCATTAAAAATAGGTATAGACAACTCCATCAGATCCATATGATCAAGTTTATTCATAAAAAAGTTATATTAAAATTCGATTTTTTAATTGATTTTTTTTCAAAAATATTTTTTAATTTATTCTTGAATTTTGATTTAACTAAGTGTTATACAAGCAATATACCAATTAGTAACCCATTTAATACAAGGAGATATATCTAAATAAAAATTTAATAAACTAATAAATATAAATAAATGGGTTACTAATTGGTATATTGCTTGTATAACACTTAGTTAAATCAAAATTCAAGAATAAATTAAAAAATATTTTTGAAAAAAAATCAATTAAAAAATCGAATTTTAATATAACTTTTTTATGAATAAACTTGATCATATGGATCTGATGGAGTTGTCTATACCTATTTTTAATGCTTTATTCATGTTAATCGACGTTTTCTTGACCTTAGTCGTGCATTTATAGAAATTATAAGGAGGTAGAAATATGAATATAATTTACTGGTTCAGGTGTTGCCACCCCCCGAATAAAATATCTTTCATATATCATAATCCATTTTTATATATAATTATTTTTGAAGAATTGCTCAAGTAATATGTCGACAAGTTATAATAAATTTTTTTACTGATATTAACTTTCTTACATTTTTTGCTGTTTTAAAAGCTCTTATATGATTATAGTAGAACTAAAAAAGATAATTTATACATATTTAAAATCTTGAATATAAACCTATTTGAAATATTAATAAAAACGAATTATTATCTTACAAAGCATTAAGATATTGTTATAAAGTGTAAGTTTCTGAAATAATTAATAAACTTTTTATTAAAATCAATTTGTTTACTTAAATAAAATGAAAAAGTATTATAATATACAACCGATTCAACAATATGATTGTAAATCTATAAAAAAAATCATAACAATCAATATATTAGAAAGGACTCCAATTTTATATAAATTATCTTATATTACAAAAATCTTAAAAAATCAGTAATAAGCCTATTTATTAAGACAGATAATGTATTCCATAAAACTATATTGATTTCAAAAAAAGAAAAGTAAAAAATGAAAAAAGTGTCAGAAATACTTTAAGCATTGAGAGAATTAAAAACATTAATTAATTCATAGTAAAATAAAAATAAAACTTAAAAAATAGCAATGTAAATAAAAAACAAATAAAAATAAAAAAAATGGGAATTAAAAAAAAAATAAAAAGAGGAAAAGAAATTAAAAATTATTTGAAAGAAAAGCAGTAATTTATAACTTTATTCTCAATAAGTACTGATCTGCTGAGGTAGTGAAGAGTCAGCTCTGAAAGATGAGCTCAAATTACATCAATCCATGGCTTCTCACACCTAGATGAGTTGCCTAAGGCTCTGTGTGGGTGATACAAGATATACCTAGACTTGGAATTTTTACTTATCCAATTTCTTAAATCTTCATTTTCTCGTGATTTTTTAGTCTCTTCTAAACTGCTCAAATATGCCAGTTTTGCCTCTTTTCACCGTTTTTTATCATATTTCAAATTTATCAAATTTTAGTCATTTTTTCAGTTTAGTCGAAATATTCTTAGTGATTACTCTTTAATATGGTTTTCCTTAAAAAATCTTTTTTTAAATTATAATTTCAGGAATTCATCATTTCTAAATCTTGTTATATATATATATATATATATATATATATATATATGTTTTTATACCTTTAGTTATTTATTTATAATCATTTATTAAATATCTATTGGTATGAATAATTATTTCTATTCTTTTTTTAAAAAAAAAACAATTATTTTTTTATATTAAATTGATTTAATTATTTCTTTTCGGGTTCCTATTCATTCCTTTAATTTATTATTTAATTATATCCAATGAAATTTAATTTTATCACTTATAAATTAAAAATCTATTCTGATTTCAAATATAAAATATTTTTCTAATATAATAATTATATATTTAAAGCATTAATTATCTTTAATTTTTGTGGTAATATTAATTTAGATTGTTCTTATTATGCTGTAGTTGATTGAATAAATTAATTTTGCCATTTTATTTATAGAAACACAAATTATCACATTATTATATTCTTTTAAAATATATTCTGAATTATTACTGATTATTTCTGGTATCATCAAAGATTATATCAATCCTTGCTTTTCTACTTATTGAAAATTACCCTTAAAAAAATATTCAGCAAGCTTCTTATCATTGATAATCTATAATCAATATAATATTTTATCTTATCTTTCTGATAGAATAGCTTTTATTTATTATATTAAATTAATGAGATAAATTAAAATTCTATAAATATTCAAATTCTATTCATTAAAAATACTGAATATGATTATAGAGGCTTCGAAACATTTCTTAAATGCAAATTACTTTCATTAATCACTTAAAATAAAATCAAATAAATATAGCAATCTAACAATTTTATCATAATTAAGAAATTGCTTCTTATAATTTTTAATATATATAATATAAGGAAAGCAGAAGGTTACATTTTTGAGAACTCCTTTTTATAAATGCAAATCTTTCTTTGACAAATGAAAATTCCCTAAGAATTTAACCAAATTTATGATCAATATTTTTTATTATTTTTACAATTTTTTTTCCTTAAATAATACCATTTTTTAATATTTATTTGTCTCTTGAAATAGTTATTATAAATATACTTTATTGATTAAAGAAAGCTTTAATAACTATCTATAAAAATCTAATAAATATTTATAAGTTAAGCTGCCTATTTGTAGTCAAACTCACGATGAGCATGACCAATAATAAGACTTTGCTCGTTAACTATATTTTTTAGCATCAGCTTTTATTTATACTTCAATGGGTATTTATCACAGATGAGAATATTCATTATTTAAATAGTCTTTAATTCTACAATTCATTTATTTATATTTATTGAAGGTAATTTACAATGATAACTATATTAAATATAGAAAATTACTATAATTTGTATATTTTGTGAAGATATAAGGAAGTAAATAATGATGATAAAACTAATAAGACATTTTTTAATATTAAAAAGCAGGTTTAATTGCTTTTAATTTGATGAAAGATACAATTCAATAGATAAGCATGTTAATTATACTGTTATATGGATGAATTCAAATAATAACATTATATTGCTTGTAAACATAAATAAACTATATTTATTTAATCAAAAGTAATATAGCTATTTTCTACCATTAAAAGCAAAACTTATCAAATAGACATTTTAGTTTGAAATATGTGCAAAAATGAATTGTATAAACTACACGACAATCATGTAGAGAAATAAGGAATTGTTGAGCTTCTTTAAATATCCCAGTTGGCTAAATAAGACCATCAAATGAGGAATACTAGATAGGTTAACGGCATTGCTAAGTTAAAGGAATTAATAATACACTATACAAACCTCATAATTATTGGTTTAAAAATCATAATTCTTATAGTAAATCTAATTGTAAATTTATATATTTTTAACATAAGGCTATAAGAGTGGTCTTTCTCATGTTTAAATATTAATATAATTAGATCTGGGTACTATAAGTAAAAGAAGATAGAGAACCAGAAAGGAACATTATTCGAACATCGCAGGTAAATTCTCGCCTATACTTAATATCTTTAGAATTAAATTGTCAAATTATCAATAAGATTTGGCTTATAATAATTTAAAATGTAGATATTATTTGAATTCAAACTCCTACCGAATTAAATAGTTAATTAAAACTACACTTTCAAACAAAGGACAAGTCAAGAAATTAAATAATCAAGAACATATGGATAAATATTCATCAAACTATATTATATGTCTGGGCTCAATGAGACTTTTATATAAGGAAAAAATAAGGAATAGAGGGATTACTCAAAGTGGAGAACTTTATTATTCTAAAATGTGGTTGTTCACGATTATGTACTTTAAATTTGTCAATAAAATATAAAACTTTTTATAGCATTATAATTTAATATCATACTAACTCAGTTAATTAATTATTTTTAATGAAATTTATTTTTGGCTAATCAATTGAAATATTTATACTTTATTTTGGAATGATTCGACAGAATTCTCTGAGTAAAATAGTAATTTGTCAAATACTGTGTGAATATATATGAGCATAACAAGAAAAAAATATTTTTAAGTATAATTATTATAAATGTTAAGATGATATATATCTAATAGCTTTAAAAGGTTGGTAAAACATTTAATGATATTGCATAGTTCTCAAATTGAAATTAAATTCACCTTAATTTAGAATTAGTAATCAAAATTTAGCAGAGGTACTACATGATGTTCAACCTAGAGGTTGGTCACTTGAAACTGGAGATTGGAAAATCTGGCATTTTGGTCATAGAGGAGAACCTAGAAATAATCACTATAAAAGGAATGAGAATCTATGGCAAGCGAATTGGGATGCAGTTGGAACTGAGATAATCAACTAAAGTTCACATGTAGACACCTGAGATGAAATGGTAATCAAAGGAGGGGATAAGATGTTTCTCGAATAAACATACATTAGACAAGAGGGAGAATTGAGTGAAGAGGATGAGGTCATCACAGAATTAGAAGGATTTCTATACACGAAAGGGTAGAAAATAAGTGGAAAGTTTGAAAAAGGGAAGGAGGTGACGAGGGAGCTCGAGCTCACCAAGAACCTACAAAGGATCAAACCATCACTCATAATGAAAGAAACACTCAACGCAGGGATAGTGGCAGCGGTAGAAGCTGGAGATAACAACGGCAATGAGAAGGAAACACAGAGAGTCAACAAGAATGATGAGGAACCACAGATGAATAAGGAAGAGAAATTATATTAAATTTTGTAATGAATTACATCTCGTGCACTTTATTCACACAACTTAAAATGGAAATGAAATGAATATATATTTACCTTAAGTTATTATCTATCTATCTAATCAAAATTTATTCTATAAGAATTAGAGTTGATGGAAAACATGGAAAAGAGTAGTACTATTATGTAATTTAACATAGGGGGCTATTGAATTAGTTGCATCTCATTAATGATTAATGAGGCATTAGGTTGTTTTAATCTAATAATTTATATTATTAATAATAAAAAATTATTTAGAATTTTTATGATTTTGATAGTCATACTTTTAAACAGTATCTCTAGAGTATTTGAAATAATATAGGAATTTATCAACATATTTGACATTATATTTAATTATTTTAAAGTTCATATCTCTTTATCTAAAAGGAAATAAGAGAATTCTTAACCAAATTAAAACATTTTACATTTTTAAACTATATATAATTTTCTTTACCATAAATTCAACTAAGCAATATATCTTTCATATTAAAATTAGTTAGAAAATTAAAACACAGTTTATTTTATATGTTATTATCTCACTTTTTAATTCAATTTCATATTTAAACTATAAGATATTTTAAAATTATCGAAATTCATCCTATTTTTAAGGATAACTAAAGAATACAAAGAGTAAAATCATTTTAGAATTAAGATTAAGTATTCTTAAATATAAAATATAATTAAAACTTAAAACATGCTAATAAATAATATAGAATATAAGATTACTGTTAATATTTGTTTAGAGAGATTGTAGTTAAAAATTGCAAACCTATTCAGTAATGACGGGATTAATTCATATAAATATTTAATCAACGGTTTTGAAAGAGTAATAGAATAGGACCATGAAAAGTTAATGAAGGAAAGCAACAAGGAAGCTGTTAGTATAAAAACAGATGAATTGTCACATAATAATAAAAATCAAATTGAATACCATATTATATGATACTTCCTTTGTTTAATGGTTTATTTCTATAATAAATATTCTTTACTGCTCCCTACTTTTATTTTATATCTTCAACATTATTAATGATTTTTCAATAGTACTATTCTTTTTGCTATTAATCCGTTATCTATTATTTATCCCTTCTGTACAATAAAAATTGGAGTTTATTTAACATAAAAAAACTATGAATGTCAATATCAAATATAAACATTTAACAACCTATTACAAAACATATTATTTTATTATTATTACATTATATTGTAGAATTTTCATGTTTATTTATATAAAAAGTATTAAATTCTAAATGTTTATAAAAATTACCCTATTTACACCTTTTAATATAACAATAGTAAAATTAGAAGTATTAGTTTGTAACTTAAGGTAAATTAATATATAAATCTTTAAATTTCGTAGATTATTTACCAAATGTTTGATAATACTAATGAATCTATGAGCATTCTTCACATCAATCATTGCGGTTACTAGCGCTCTCACTACTGATCTATTGATTTTTATTGCATTTATTCATGTTCGTCGTCATTCTCTTACTTGTTCCTTATATGCTATATCATTTTATCCTTATTTGCCTAACGACATCCATTTATATCTTGCTCAATATCCTCATTAGATACTCCTTTTTATTCAAAATCATGTTAAGAGTATCAATATAAGAAGTAGCTTTCTTCTTCAGAGAAATCTTCAATCATTTCACTAAATTTACTTTCTACTTTTTAGAATTCTTGTTCAATCTGAGTTTAATTCATCGTTTCTCATTACTTAATTGCCCATTAGCCTGTCATGGGTTCAAACTGATTGATCCTACTCCCATCTCCTCAGATCAAATCTTTTTTCCTCTCCTCTCCGTGTTTTTTATTAAGTCTTCTTCTTAGATAGCGATCCCTGCTTACGATTTCCATTCATGAAAAATAAGAGGAAGACTTTAATTTAAAATGAAAATGAATTTAAATAATAAGTATTAGGATTAACTTAAGTAAAAGTGATATCTAGGAACAGCTAATATTATTCATCCATTATCCTTCATAGATGTTACCATTTGTCCAATTCTTTAAGTTTTTAATATTTTGTATCAATATCTTTTGAGTCTTCAGTCTAGCAGCACCTTGTCTCATGCTGGTAAGTATTGCTGAAAAATAAAGATTTTAGATATGTTTTTTGTAACTTACAAACTTTATTGAGTGACCAGCAGCTCCACCGCACCATTTTAAGATTTAATTTTATTATAATTTATTATCAATTTAATTTATCTATTTCCTTTTATAAATTATGATTTTCAAAAAACTAAGCTCTTTGATGATAGTTATATGATATCATTGCGTGCTCTCCCAGTCGTTAACAAATATTTGGAATACCGGTTTTCCAGTAAGTTCTATCACTAAGTGGTTGTTTTAAAATATGGCTAATACTCAGATGTCCTCTGGATTTATGATTTGGTGAGTTTCAGTCTAGCTTCTAATCCACTTTCCCTGACACTTTCTCCATATATTTGTATCTAAAATATCATTAAGTTGTTTAGTAAATTTCGAGATCACTGCCAGCCTAATATTAAAAATTACATAATTATGAATTTAAAATTAATTTAATAATAGACATACTGCAGTTTATAATTATTTTTTTAATAGTTTAATAAGATTTTAGAATAAAATACCAAATATCCTGAAATATATTTGATTATTCGAAGTAAAGCTTTTTTATAGCCATCTTTTTAAGATCTTATTTTGAAATTGTTCTTACAATAAGAATTTATTATTATCTCTATAAGATTATATTCATAAATATTTTAAATAATTATAAAAATTAAGCATAATAAGTTGTAATTATGAATTTTCTTTGATTAGATTTAAGGTAATTAATGAAAAAGCTTGTTATTTTATCATTATTTTGAGGAAGAATTTTTATATTTGCATGAAATTAGGCAATTATCAAGAATTATTAATACTAATTTGTAATTGCTTTCTCAATAAAATAATCAAGCAAGAATAATAATTAAGTCCACACTCCAACCCAAATAGGTATATGGCTTGGGATAGATTGTGGAACGGTATTATTATAATTATATTATTTATAAAATTTTAATTTAAAAATAACAATTCAGTTAATTGTAGACATTATATTGATAATAAAACTATAAAATTAATTGATTTATATATGACTCTTATCAAAATATTAATTATAAAACTATTAAATTTTTAAACAGCATCATTTAAATATATAATCTTTATTATCTCTTATAAATTAAATGTTAAATTTAAACTTAATATTATGAGATCCAATAATTATTCGATCATTTCTTGTAATTTCAATTGGTAATCACAGTTTCTAAGCATTAGCTAAGTATGATATCCATATTTAAATTCATTTACTAAGTATTTATTGTTCTCTTTGCATTCTATAGCGTTGTCTTTCTTCTAGGAGTAGAACTATAGATACAAAGTTATGTAGATAGTGGAGTAAGCTTTATTTAAAGAGTTTCTAAGACAAGTTTCAAAATTTATAGTTATAGCAAATGAACACATGAAATAGTTGTTGAATAGTATGTATGTATGATTTTTGCTGAATTAACAGTCAAATTTTAATCAACATAAAAATAGACATCAACTTCTAGCAATTCATTAAATAAGAATCTTGAATATTTTTAACTAGTTTTGGTAAACAATGTTTATTTATATACTTAACTATATTGATATGGTATAGCTTTTGCCTATAAGTTTAGATTAAGTACAGAGAGCGCAATTGTTTTAAGATTAAAAGACATTAATAACTAGTTAACTTTTCAGAATGCAATTTAATGATTTCTTAAATGAATTCAATTCAATATTATGACATATTACCATTAAAGTTAGTTTTATTAGGATTGTAAGAATAATAAATATTTTAAGTGATATTAACAGGATTATATCATTTATGAAGGTAAGTCCAATTGCTTGCCTAGTAATCTTTGAGGTTTTCCAAAGACTAATTGCTCACTCTAATTAAAGGGGGAAAAGAAGTTATAGATAAGTAAAGATATGATTACTTTGAGTATGTTGAATGTTTACTGTCTGTTTGTATAACGAGTTAGTGCGCTTGAAGAAAGCAATTGTATATTTTTTGTATTAGTGATGTTGATTGAATAAGATTAGTTTTCTCATAGAAACTTAAAATTATAACCAAAATTTCTCTATCTTCTTTTAAGTCTAGTCACATTTATTTACAGCTTATCACTATTTAATAATTTCTATCCAATTGTAGAAAATATTATATCAGTAACTACTCAATCTATAGTATAAAATCTTACTAAGAGAATTTAGCATAAGTATAAGTAATCTTCTATATATCTTAAATCTTTTGATTAAGTAACTTTACTCTCTATTGCTATTTTATCTTCATTTTAGTAAACTCTTATCCATTCTAGTTTAAATAAGGCAGTGCTTATTTGAATTATTTCCCAGTAGAAAATTATATACTCTTGATTTCAACAATCAAAAATGCCGAATACTTATTAATATCATTATTTACTTCAATTTTAATAGGTTTAGAGATTTTACTAAAGAGAAATCTTTGGAAAATATTTAATTCTGTAGTTATTGTCCAAATACATAATGAAAAATCGTTCAGAGTTGTTATTAAGGTATTCATTTTAAACATAGATCAATTTAATTGCCTTAATTAAATCAACAAATAGCACTTTGTATTAGGATACTTAATTTTATTACTATTCTGTTTAAATTTACTATCTACACTTTTTTATAAAAAAAATTAATCTTATCTTTTAGAAATTAGATGGCATTTTTCCTCATTTAATACACTTTAAATAAATACATAAAACACACATACTAAATTTACTAAACTGTATTATTTAGATTACTGTCGAATGCTATACTAATCAGTTAAAGTGCAGCAAATCTTTGTGTAAATTAGAAATGAAAGATAAATAATGATTTGAATATACTCCATCATCAATCAAGTCATCACCACAAAGCAATATTATTATTTAACTTAAAATCAACATTTAAAACTATTTATACGATTTTGTGTCTCTGAGCCAATACATAAAGTTAGTTTTGCATTCGAAATCAACAATTTAATAACCAATTTAATGCTTTAAAAATACTTTATAATTAAAAGATATATCTAAATCTACCCCTTTTGAGTTGTAATAGTTGGCTCTATCATATTTAATAACCTCATCACCAGCAACAAGAACAAAAATCGATAGCAAAATTAGGTAAAGTTTACAATATATTGACAAATGATGGCAATGAAGCTTTATTGTCAGCAGATGAACTTATTAAATATCAACAAAAAAAACTTACAAAAAAGATTTTTGTCTCAAATAAGCTTATATTTTAATATAAATTAATCAAATATGATCAAAAATATGTGTAATTAGATTAATCTATTTCTTTCTGCATTAATGTAAGTAAAAAAAACATAGCTAACATTGTATTTTAACATTGTTACATCTAGTAATCTGAAGACATTAACGAAGAAGGAGTTCAAAAAGTCACATAGAGAAGACAACAAGATGAAGACAATGAAGATGAAGAAGAACAGGGAGATGAAACGTTTTATCAATGATTTACTTTTTACTTTAACAATTATTACTTATTTATTTTAATTTACATTTAAACTTATTTAAAAACTCTCTTGATTGAGCAGAGGAATTGAGTTATTATCAACAGCCATTTGAATTGAAAACACTTAAACTGTTAAATCATTTTCTAAACAACTCCAGTTTATGAACAGACTAGCTTATCTAAAGTTTGAAACGAATAATCAACACAAGCTTACTGTTATTCCCATATGATGTTTAAATAGCTTTCTAAGTAAAGCAAAATGGACTAACTATTTCTGTAAATGAAATAGTTAAATCCATTGAGTTGTTTAAAACTGCAGTTGTTGAAATTAACACAGTTACAATAGTTAGGTCGTCATATAGTCCAGAGTAAAGTCTAGCCTGAAAATTGCAAATGCAGTGAATCCATCATTAACTGGACAAGGAATGTGAAATGATCGAATTACATAATTTCTTATAAATAATCAAGCAGCTAAAAAGTTATAACTATTATTGCTTTGTTGTTGAAGTTACAGTAAAAATGATAATAAATTATATAGTTTAAATTAAATAATTAAATGTAAGATTTTAACTATATTATTTTGACTTAATTGATGTTAATAAAATAGTTGCTTTTAAATATTTTTTAAAATAGACTTTGGTGGTTGAAATATAGAATATTTCATAAATATTTGAAGTATTATATCCAAAATAATAATTAAATTGTGCTAAAACTAAAAATATAATAATAAGTAATTATTAATAACTCTTTGAGTATATTTTTATCATTGTATTTTATGCATTTACCAGACATAAAAGTACATTTTATAGCATTAAATTACAAAATAGTTAGATTTATTGATTTGTTGCTACAGCATTTTATTATAGCTAAAACATTTGAAGTTCCTTTATTCACTTAAGTTTTTCTCTAATTACTATACTTAAAGTTGGATTCTTGAATTAATTATTAAGCAGAGCATAAACCTATTACATTTACAGTCAATCTCAGGGTCTGGAATAGTAAATGATGTCATTTTAATCCCATAATCAATGTCTAGTAGAGTGGTTCAATTGATATATCAATTCTCAAAATTGTTGAGGAATGAATGCATTTATGGTTCTGTAGAAATCAAGGAAGCCTAGCCTTTAACATAAATAGTGCATTTAGCTCATCCATTTACAGCTTACTCGATTGATTATTGTTTTTCAATTGAATTCAGTTTAGTTTTAACAAATTTAATAATTATCCTTGCTTGGGTAAAGCCTGTGCTTAGTAATAATTAATCAATTTGCCTCTAAAATACTGCTTAATGAAAAAATAGAACTTTCTCCTAATTTCCTTTAGATGAATAATAAATGCTGCTGCATTCATTATAATGGGATGAAGAATATGCCCGCTAAATTTCCCCTTTGTGATAATAACTCATGATTAATCTAATCTTCCCATTTTTCTAGGTAATAACTTTAAGTAAAATATCAACCTTAGATTTATCCACTTATAATTATAATAAAACCAGATAACCATACATTACTATAATAAATAACAGTATCTTTAATAAAATTTCAAAGTACTTTAGGTCTATCTATCAACAAATTACTTAATTTCTAAATTAATAGTTTTATGTAGACTTTAGAATATAAAATAAACTAATTGTTTACTCTCAAAGTGTACACGTTTCACCCTATCATTTAATGCAACTTTTAATTTACATCTAATTTGATTCATTCTAAAGCGTTTGGATTGAAGTATTTATAGCAGCACTCTTATAAATCATATATGTTGTTATTATATGTTGTCCCATTTTTCTCTAAGAATTTTATGCTCATAACTTCCTTTACTTAGCATTATTAATTACTATGGTTATCACAGTTCATAAAGTTATATCGATAGAAATTTTATAAGTTAATGAATATATCTTGTTCCTGTTGTATCATCACAATCCTCGCGCATCTTATTCTTATTTGATAAAATATTCATTTAGTTTGCAACTATAATTGTCTGCAAATTCTCTTGCTTATCTAGACTGTATATTGAATCTTAATCATAAATTGGCCAGCAAACTGAAGTAGTGGCAATAATTACTAAGTCTTCACTCCTATTATAGATGTAAAGCTTAAGACCCTTCTACTTGCGATAATATCCATTTACTTTAGCTTAAAATATTAAATTTTTACTGTTAAGGAAACTTTTTAAGCCTTGCCAGGTTAAATAACCGAAAAGTTTCATATTATATATAAGAATAGAAGAAAGAGTAAGATTAAACTAGGGAAATTAATCTACTAGAAGACTTTAATTGTGAAAATCCATCTTAAATAATAACAATTACAGAAATTAATGCAATTATATTATTTAAGGTAATTATTTATAACCTACAATTATCAATCACAAGTACAATTAACAAGTATATTTTATGAATAAATTGAATGCCAAAGCTTTGTAAACTAAAGTGTTACAAGTTTTTAGGTTGTACAGCAACTAGCAATCTTGATATTTTGGCATGATAGTATTTGCAACAATTTATTAATTGTAAGGTTAAAATATAAAGAGGCATAATCTAAAATGTAGGATTCTGTGGATATTGGAGTACTTGAATAATGTTTGTTCATTAAATGTTACCAGATGAAGAACCAAATCACATGAAAGTGGTTATACAATATCCTTCACTTGTATATTTATATCTAAAATGCTATTCTTAAGACATGTACAAGATTAAAATCTTAAAAAAGGAAGTATATTAATCTGTTTCATCATTGATAGTTAAAATGAATCCTCATTTCTATATGAATCATCAATTCTAATTCAGCTTCACCAAGCTATCTCCTCTTTAATTGTAAACATTCTCTTTTCAGGAAGATATCCTAAAATTAAAGAGAATATATCTATGTAGAAGCTAGGGCCATTGTTCGAAATTATATATAAATTTGAGAAATTTTAATAATATTAATATTATTAGACTCCATTAATTTAATTATATTTTAAGTTAATAGGGATTAACAGCATTTAATAAAAGATTTAATAATTAGATCTGAATGTTTTCCTAATTAGGGAATGTTATATATTTAAAATATTATTTTGTATTAATAGTTTGCATTTTACCAAAATAATATTTTACATGTATTTTAAAAACAATAAAAAAAATGAAGATGAATTTCCTAGTTCAAATTACTATAAACTTTATACCATATAATAATTGTTCTTTCTGTCCACTTTTATTCTCAGATTAAATTTTTAGCTGGATAAGAAGAGCATAAAAGTCACATATATAGAACAAAGTATTATATTTAGATACTAGATTTCAATAAATTTTCGACATCGAGCTTTTTGAAAAGGTAAAGCTAAAGTTAATTATAAAATATGTAACAAATGCTATAATTAGATAATATCAATGACAATAAGCATAAGTATCAGTTTAAAAGACTTAGGTTATAAAAATACCAAGAGATTATAGTCATTTGCAAGATGACATTAATATTTATGATAAATGAATCAATTCTCTTAACTTTCTAGTAATGTTTTGAGAAATTAAATATCAATTTACTACTATATTAAATACACTTTATCTATTATGTATATGCATTATTGCTATGTCTTATTTTAATCATATATATATATTTATAATATCAATTTATGAATTAAATTATATAATTAGCTTATATTATATTTAACTAAGTTTTCAGCCCCAATAACATGAGTAAATCTTGAGAGTAAATTAATGGTATTTTTTAAACACTCTACAAGAATTTACTTAGACTATTTTGAATAACGGTAAGTAATATAAGTATAATTAGAAATCGAGAGAAAGGCATTATAAAAATATATGGATAGATGGAGGTCGATATAAAATAATGATAATAATTTAATCATTTAGCTTGAACTTAGAATTTATCAAACTTTATTGATAATTGTTTCCTCCTATTAATGTAATCTTTATGTGCAACGGATAATTTAGCTTTCTGTGAAATAAAAGCATCAGATCTAATTTCTCAAATGAACTAAAATACTTAGTCAAATCGAAATATCATCCTTTTAAAAACTATATAATTTGTCACAAGATAGGCTTAATTCTGTTTGCTCTCATTTTTGGAAGTTCCAAAAAGACAACTTGCATATGACAGCCTTGAAAAATTAGATTTGCAGTTTCTTACTCTCAAGGAGAATGAAAGAGCGTGATATACCATAGACAAGAACAAGGCCAAATATATTTACATCTCAGAAAGCCATTTTACCCAACAATAATAAACCATAAATTAAAAATATACTATAATTGAATATTATTGAACCTTGTAAAGTATAGTATCATCTTACTTATTGAATCTTCAAAAACATATTTTCTTTTTAAAAACATAATTTTAACCACTTTACCAACACATTGAGATGTTTTGTAACGCGACTAATCTCACTGGCAATAATTTATTTTCAAACTCATCTTTTTCTTATTGTCTCGTTCTTCTCAGAGATTATCCTGCTAAACAGTTGCTTATTCAATTTTAACTGAATAATTTCTTATTAATTAACATTATATCTTTAAAGACTATCCATAATATCAAATTTCACAATTAAAGTAAGATAACCTAATCGTTTTCTAAATCTATTAAATTTCAGATTGCTGGTAAAAGTATTGAAAATCTTGATTGTTCATGTTTAATTAGAATTCTTGTATTGGTCTGAAAAAGGTTTCTTTCATCTATTTTTATTATCAACACTTAGAATCTTGATATAATGTGTCTAATTATTTATTATAATCTTTAAACACTTAATTATGTGATTTTCAAATACCTGACCATATTTTATCTCCTTTTACCCAATTATCTCTTCATTTTATCTTGCTAATACGAATTAAATCCTTTTCCATAAGCCAGTACATCTTTATTTAATGATAGTTATTGTTGAAGTAGAAGCCTATTATTCATTATGTAAAGGACTTTATTAAAATAAAGTAGGTTAGCCTTGATTAGGCATTTATATTCTTTATTTATTTTACAAAAATTAAATTTTATTTTAGCAATTTTATAATCAATATTACTTATAACGAAACTAGATTAATATTGAATTAAACATATAAGTAAGCAAATTTAATTAAATTGTTTTTCTTAAACCATGTTTACCATTAATTTTCTATGGTTATACATAATTTAAGTAGCATATTTAACAAGATTATTAATTTAAAATAAAATTATATCGTTAATTTTATTATAAAATTGTTAATCTATTAATAGATACTTCTTTCCAATTAAAAAGATTATTTATTAAAGTTAATTTAATTATTAATAATTTTCTTAATTATCAAATAAATTTGCAAAATTATACACACATTAAAAATTAGTTAAAAACAATTCACAATAAAATGAGTAATTTGAACAATAAATACTATATATATATATATATAGGGAATTCATATCTTAAGAGATTATAGAATTTATAAATTATTTTTTATTTCTAAAATAATTTTCAAAATTTTAATTTTGAAAATTTGTAAGATTATATCTTAAATATATAATTAAACATTATAAGATTTATGAAAAAATAAAAAAAAATATAAAATGAGAAGATGGCTTAAATAATAATTAATATTCGTTTAAAATACACTTTAAGATGTGTGGAATAAAGAAAAAAATATTATTTTTAATAAAATAAAAAATAAAATAATCAATACTAATTATTTAATGGAATTTTAAAAATTTTTTGCAAAAGGTTTTTACAAATAAAAGAACACTAAAATAATATTCTATACTAGTGAATTATTAAACATAAGATAATTTTTAAGGGGCAAATCTTCTAAAACATAATCTGGGGATTTAGAGGTCAGGGAACAATAGTAGATACGTTGAAAAGCAGACAAATGAGAAATGAAGGTTATCTGGGGACATTGGCTAACTGCAAAAGTCCATGTCAACCACTCTTTTCAAAGCTGATTGCCTCGGTATCTCTAAAAGAACTGATAAGATGAGGTCGTAAAGGGTCAAGTTTGAAAGATGAGCTCAAATTACATCAATCCATGGCTTCTCACACCTAGATGAGTTGCCTAAGGCTCTGTGTGGGTGATACAAGATATACCTAGACTTGGAATTTTTACTTATCCAATTTCTTAACTCTTCATTTTCTCGTGATTTTTTAGTCTCTTCTAAACTGCTCAAATATACCAGTTTTGCCTCTTTTCACCGTTTTTGATCATATTTTAAATTTATCAAATTTTAGTCATTTTTCAGTTTCACCGTACTTCTGCAGTTTTTAACAAAATTTTAGGGGCAAATCTTCTAAAACATAATCTGGGGATTTAGAGGTCAGGGAACAATAGTAGATACGTTGAAGGGCAGTCAAATGAGAAATGAAGGTTATCTGGGGACATTGTAATGCAAAAGTCCATGTCAACCACTCTTTTCAAAGCTGATTGCCTCGGTATCTCTAAAAGAACTGATAAGATGAGGTCGTAAAGGGTCAAGTTTGAAAGATGAGCTCAAATTACATCAATCCATGGCTTCTCACACCTAGATGAGTTGCCTAAGGCTCTGTGTGGGTGATACAAGATATACCTAGACTTGGAATTTTTACTTATCCAATTTCTTAACTCTTCATTTTCTCGTGATTTTTTAGTCTCTTCTAAACTGCTCAAATATACCAGTTTTGCCTCTTTTCACCGTTTTTGATCATATTTTAAATTTATCAAATTTTAGTCATTTTTCAGTTTCACCGTACTTCTGCAGTTTTTAACAAAATTTTAGGGGCAAATCTTCTAAAACATAATCTGGGGATTTAGAGGTCAGGGAACAATAGTAGATACGTTGAAGGGCAGTCAAATGAGAAATGAAGGTTATCTGGCATTGGCTAACTGCAAAAGTCCATGTCAACCACTCTTTTCAAAGCTGATTGCCTCGGTATCTCTAAAAGAACTGATAAGATGAGGTCGTAAAGGGTCAAGTTTGAAAGATGAGCTCAAATTACATCAATCCATGGCTTCTCACACCTAGATGAGTTGCCTAAGGCTCTGTGTGGGTGATACAAGATATACCTAGACTTGGAATTTTTACTTATCCAATTTCTTAACTCTTCATTTTCTCGTGATTTTTTAGTCTCTTCTAAACTGCTCAAATATACCAGTTTTGCCTCTTTTCACCGTTTTTGATCATATTTTAAATTTATCAAATTTTAGTCATTTCAGTTTCACCGTACTTCTGCAGTTTTTAACAAAATTTTAGGGGCAAATCTTCTAAAACATAATCTGGGGATTTAGAGGTCAGGGAACAATAGTAGATACGTTGAAGGGCAGTCAAATGAGAAATGAAGGTTATCTGGGGACATTGGCTAACTGCAAAAGTCCATGTCAACCACTCTTTTCAAAGCTGATTGCCTCGGTATCTCTAAAAGAACTGATAAGATGAGGTCGTAAAGGGTCAAGTTTGAAAGATGAGCTCAAATTACATCAATCCATGGCTTCTCACACCTAGATGAGTTGCCTAAGGCTCTGTGTGGGTGATACAAGATATACCTAGACTTGGAATTTTTACTTATCCAATTTCTTAACTCTTCATTTTCTCGTGATTTTTTAGTCTCTTCTAAACTGCTCAAATATACCAGTTTTGCCTCTTTTCACCGTTTTTGATCATATTTTAAATTTATCAAATTTTAGTCATTTTTTCAGTTTCACCGTACTTCTGCAGTTTTTAACAAAATTTTAGGGGCAAATCTTCTAAAACATAATCTGGGGATTTAGAGGTCAGGGAACAATAGTAGATACGTTGAAGGGCAGTCAAATGAGAAATGAAGGTTATCTGGGGACATTGGCTAACTGCAAAAGTCAATGTCAACCACTCTTTTCAAAGCTGATTGCCTCGGTATCTCTAAAAGAACTGATAAGATGAGGTCGTAAAGGGTCAAGTTTGAAAGATGAGCTCAAATTACATCAATCCATGGCTTCTCACACCTAGATGAGTTGCCTAAGGCTCTGTGTGGGTGATACAAGATATACCTAGACTTGGAATTTTTACTTATCCAATTTCTTAACTCTTCATTTTCTCGTGATTTTTTAGTCTCTTCTAAACTGCTCAAATATACCAGTTTTGCCTCTTTTCACCGTTTTTGATCATATTTTAAATTTATCAAATTTTAGTCATTTTTTCAGTTTCACCGTACTTCTGCAGTTTTTAACAAAATTTTAGGGGCAAATCTTCTAAAACATAATCTGGGGATTTAGAGGTCAGGGAACAATAGTAGATACGTTGAAGGGCAGTCAAATGAGAAATGAAGGTTATCTGGGGACATTGGCCTAACTGCAAAAGTCCATGTCAACCACTCTTTTCAAAGCTGATTGCCTCGGTATCTCTAAAAGAACTGATAAGATGAGGTCGTAAAGGGTCAAGTTTGAAAGATGAGCTCAAATTACATCAATCCATGGCTTCTCACACCTAGATGAGTTGCCTAAGGCTCTGTGTGGGTGATACAAGATATACCTAGACTTGGAATTTTTACTTATCCAATTTCTTAACTCTTCATTTTCTCGTGATTTTTTAGTCTCTTCTAAACTGCTCAAATATACCAGTTTTGCCTCTTTTCACCGTTTTTGATCATATTTTAAATTTATCAAATTTTAGTCATTTTTTCAGTTTTACTATAGTTTTGCAGTTTTTGACAAATTTTTAGGGGCGAATCTTTTAAAAAATAATCTGGGTATTTAGAGGCCAAGGAACAATAGTAGACTACTTAGAGACAAAGAAGAAATGAAGGTCATCTGAGGACATTTGCCAACTGCAAAAGTCCATGTCAACCACTCTTTTCAAAGCTGATTGCCTCGGTATCTCTAAAAGAACTGATAAGATGAGGTCGTAAAGGGTCAAGTTTGAAAGATGAGCTCAAATTACATCAATCCATGGCTTCTCACACCTAGATGAGTTGCCTAAGGCTCTGTGTGGGTGATACAAGATATACCTAGACTTGGAATTTTTACTTATCCAATTTCTTAAATCTTCATTTTCTCGTGATTTTTTAGTCTCTTCTAAACTGCTCAAATATACCAGTTTTGCCTCTTTTCACCGTTTTTGATCATATTTTAAATTTATCAAATTTTTGTCATTTTTTCAGTTTCACCGTACTTTTGCAGTTTTTGACAAATTTTTAGGGGCAAATCTTCTAAAACATAATCTGGGGATTTAGAGGTCAGGGAACAATAGTAGATACGTTGGAGAGCAGTCAAAGTAGAAATGAAGGTTATCTGGGGACATTTGGCTAACTGCAAAAGTCCATGTCAACCACTCTTTTCATAGCTGATTGCCTCGCTATCTCTAAAAGAACTGATAAGATGAGGTCGTAAAGGGTCAAGTTTGAAAGATGAGCTCAAATTACATCAATCCATGGCTTCTCACACCTAGATGAGTTGCCTAAGGCTCTGTGTGGGTGATACAAGATATACCTAGACTTGGAATTTTTACTTATCCAATTTCTTAAATCTTCATTTTCTCGTGATTTTTTAGTCTCTTCTAAACTGCTCAAATATACCAGTTTTGCCTCTTTTCACCGTTTTTGATCATATTTTAAATTTATCAAATTTTAGTCATTTTTTCAGTTTCACCGTACTTCTGCAGTTTTTAACAAAATTTTAGGGGCAAATCTTCTAAAACATAATCTGGGGATTTAGAGGTCAGGGAACAATAGTAGATACGTTGAAGAGCAGTCAAAGGAGAAATGAAGGTTATCTGGGGACATTGGCTAACTGCAAAAGTCCATGTCAACCACTCTTTTCAAAGCTGATTGCCTCGGTATCTCTAAAAGAACTGATAAGATGATGTCGTAAAGGGTCAAGTTTGAAAGATGAGCTCAAATTACATCAATCCATGGCTTCTCACACCTAGATGAGTTGCCTAAGGCTCTGTGTGGGTATCTTTCTTGAATGCTTTAAATTATATTTAGACATTATTAATAATGTCTTTTACTTCTAAACTTTAAACACAAAAGTATTAATAATTTTATGTATTTTTATGGGAATATTAAGTATAATCAGATATTATTTTATTATTATATTTATTAATTTATATATAATTAAAATTTGTTTTTTATTCTATTCAAAATATTATATAGTAATATTTTGTTTTTCACTTATTTATAAATTTAAAAAATTCATACTTTCAATTCACTTGCTATAATACATTATGTAAATTTCTAATTATTTTATATACTCTTTTACAACTATAAATATATAATTATTTGATTTCCAATACACAATAGTTTTATTTATTACTCTAAATAAATGCTTAACCTTTCCATTTTTTCCATATTTAATGCTATAATTATTATTAATTTTTAATTCTATCGCATAGTTATCAATCTATTTCATTATTTCTTTTATTTCCTCGGTAGTTTTCATTATATAGTATAACTTTATGACTTCATCAGTCTTTATAATATTCCTTTAGTCCATAATTCTCAATAAAACTTAAATTTATTGCCAATTTCTGTACTATTCAAATATATAAATTAATATCATATCTCAATTTAAATTTTAGACCATGCAATATTCCTGTAATATCCAGTTTTCAACTTGCCAATGTCAATTTTTCAGTTTCTTTCAGTTAAAAGAAGGAGCTTAGTCATTACAGTAAACTCTTGCTTGTTCATTGACTAAAGATATTATAATAATATAGATTTGTGGTTGTAATGGGGCTTTTGACAATAAAATTCACCTGATTACTACGATGTTAATATTCAAAAGTTATAAACAAGATAAATAAATTACTTTAAAATTGAAATAATACTATATAATGAATTATATTAATTATTAATATTGTAGTTTTAGGACCACCCGACTTAGATAAAGTTGAATATACAACTATTAATTGTTTTCACTTTTTCATTTAATATAAATCCCAATTTTTTTGTGTGTTTTTAAGTAATGTGACATTTATTGCTTTTCTTAGTATTAGATTGCCTACTATTTTGTTAAATTACCCTTAATCTAATCTTAATTTTAGTTCAATAACATTTTGGTAAGTCTCTTCAATGATGCTTTTCTCTTAGATTACTTTTCTATTCCTTTATGACATTATTTTTTAAAACAAGCTTATTCTTTAAAAAAACTATTATGAACTGTTGAAACTAAAATTAAGGTAGTAGTATAATTGCAGGTTGTTCAATTTGTTTTTTATATGGCATTTAAAAATTATTTACTTTAACTTATAAATAAGTTAGTTGCAACTAGTATCGGATTTCTAAATATATATGTATAATATATATATATATATACTGTTAAAATTTTGTTACATGTATTAAACAATTATAGCATGATAGTGATCTTATTATGTATCTTGGATCACTGAGCTTTTATATGCATTTAATACATAAAAGTATAGCCCTTTTAGTTTGTAAGTTGTCTTTCCCTTGTATAATAAATCTTTCATCTTCATCTTTTATACCTCTTATACCTCTTATACTTATCTTTTTTTTGGTTTCTTTCTGTTTTTTGGAGTTCAAAATTTACAAGTTGTCTCTGTTCTCTTGGAAAATGAATTGGTGATCAAAAATTTAGACTTGAATTGAGAATCTTAGTTATTTTCTCATAGTTCACCTATTATTCTTTTTTTTATCATTTATGTGAAGTCTAAGCTTATGAGGTATGCCTGTTTTGATAGACATTTTAATAAGATTTCTATTCTATTAATATGATTTAATTTGCAAGCTGATATGCAAAGAGAACCTTTTGTTTAATTTAAGGTATCTAAAATGCATAAGTTAAAAAGCTCTAATAAATCCCTAATTAATTATGCTGAGTCCCCCTTCGTTTTAGTTTGAATCTTGATGAAGGCTCCTAGGTAGCCTCAACATTTAATATCATTTTTCGAAGGATGTGTCATCAAAATTATCTTAAATAGCAGTAATAGCCTACTCATATAGTTGTGTGGGACAGAAGAAGTTCGAGAATAGTTTTTACTCTGTGTGGAATTTATGATTCACTTGAATCAAATCTCACTGTTAGTTAGGGCTTTTTGAAGTAAATCCATGATAGTGCTAGTTGGATCAAATATAATTTTATTAATTATCATGATATTAATATATATTATTATTGAAATAGATTTGAAATGGGAAAATTCAAAAATAAAATAAAGATGTTTTTTAAAATTATATATAACAGCCAGTAATTAGGAGTGTTCTTAATTCTAATTTGAAGACATTAAATTAAACAGTAATCTATTTTAAATTTAAAAGTTTAATAATAAAATATATATTAAAAAGTGGTCAGGTGGTCAGGTGGTCAAGGTGGTCAGGTGGTCTAGCCGGTTGTATGACTCAGTTCTTACTAATGTAACTTTTTCAATGTCTCTTGTCACAAGTCAAGTTTTTTAATGATGTTCATTCTGAATTGATAGAAGTTAGTATCTGGAAGATAGACATCAGTAACAGCGCACACGAAGATATAGCTGCCAACATTATCGTTACTGGGTGGAGTTCCAGAGAATGTAAGAAGCGTTAGTAATTGGATCTCTAGCTGCGGTGCTGACCACCAAAAACCCCGGCCAGACCACCTTGACCACCTGACCACCAAAAACTATATCAGACCACCTGACCACCTTACCACTTTTTAATATATATTTTATTATTAAACTTTTAAATTTAAAATAGATTACTGTTTAATTTAATGTCTTCAAATTAGAATTAAGAACACTCCTAATTACTGGCTGTTATATATAATTTTAAAAAACATCTTTATTTTATTTTTGAATTTTCCCATTTCAAATCTATTTCAATAATAGTATCGATTCTAATTAAGATCCATATTTAATAATGAACTTTAATTATTAAAGTTGGTAATTAGGATTAAATATAAATTATCACGTTTTTGACTTCATTAATATTAGGAAACATGAATATCGTGTCTTGTTCAAAGATTAGAGAGGTTGAAAAAGATATTTATCGAAGGACTCTATTCTTGCTGTGCTTCCATAATAATCATCTGAATCCTAGCTTGGGTTATTGAATATATAAAAACTCTTCTTACTATTCGAATGAGTTTTTCTATATATTTTTTAATGTAAAATTACTCCATTTCTTTGTGGTAAAATTATTAAATTAGAAAGTTATAAGGATAGGGTGACCCACAGGGGCCCGAGGCTGGAGACTTTCTAATAGAGCTTTCTACTACACTAAGGCCTGCTGAGGGTAGGCAGGGGGTTGCTGGGTTCACTGCATTAGGGGCCAGTCGGCGGGGTTCAATCTGTCAGATCCTAGACTCCTCGAGTCGTCTGCATGCTAAGGATTTCTCTGCATTAGATGAGCTTCCTGGCGTGAGTTCAGCTTCCTAGGTAATAGGGAGCAGGATGAAGGTGATGCTCAACCTTCAAAAGTGAGACGATGAGAACCATAGAAGCCAACGATAATGATTTTTCTCCCACACCAGGTCGGGTTAATGAGGCTACCACAGCGAAAGGACAGAGACTACTATCTCAGCAGCGGTGGAACCTGGTAAGCGTTTTCTCCAGACTCCCCTTTAATTGTTTACAGGAAGCAGATCTCTACGAGCTCTGTGGGGGATACTCCTAGTTCGCTAGGCTCTTATCTCTGATTTTACATCTCGGTTCAGGGAGATGTGGAATGGGGGGCTAGGTGGTTTTTCGGAGTTTTCTAGTTCACGACTTGCCACGTCATTGATTGCCACGTCAACTCACTTCAGATACGTCTACGTCACGACTTAGATTGATGGTTTGATTTTAGTATTAAACAGTGATATGTTAAATTTAATTTGAGATTACTCATTACACACACACATTGTGGTAAAAGTTTGGTTAAAAGGTAAGATAAAGTTAAAAGGTAGAGATGGTGTTTTTTATTCGTGAACTTCACTATGATTTGTGAGCTTAATTTCATAAACTTTATATATTAGCTTTTGAATTTGTTTGTCAGGGAGTTTAATAAAACTATTGTTAAATGACGGTTGTTAGGTCCAAATTGGATGATGTCGCTTGTGTTATTTCCTTTAAATTGAGTTTTTGTGAGTTGAATTACGAAATTATTTTTGAACTAATGTCCCTTTCTTTTGAGGTTTTTGGCTGTAAAAAATAAAATAATTTCTTTTTTATTTTGTCCCCATTCTATTTATTATATGTTTTATTTGTTAAATAATATATATGAGAGTTGAATCGTGTATCTTTTTGACTATATCACTATTAGTTTTTTGCTCAGTATATCCATTCTATGTTTTTAGATTTGTTAATTTTATTTATATTTTAGTATCAGACAATTTACCGCTTTCCTGAGATCGATCTTCAGTATTGTCTGTATTATGTAAAATTAACTTAAATTTTTTTTATTGATTAACATATTATTTTAGTTTATCCAAGGCTAAGTTCATTAAATTAAACTATCAATTGTCAAGAGCTAATTTTATTTACTATTATTGTCATATATGACGATGAAGACTCTATCTACGATCAGAGTTTCCTTTTCAAAAAACATGATTACCTATAAGCACCGAAGATTTCTTATTTTTTGTGAGATTATATTTGAAATTTATTTTATTATAAGTAGAATATAGGTTTAGATTAATTATCTTAAGTTGCTTTAATGAATATTACGTTGTTAATTCTGGTATTTTTTAAGTAAATTTATGCTTTCTCTCAATTTTTCATAAAAAATCTAGAAATACAAATAATTGAGAGAAAAAAAAATCAACTAAAAATAATTTGGTGCTACTAAATATAAAATTCCTTATCATTAACAATAAGTAACTATTTTTATAATAGAGTACTTAATATTCAATTGATCTGTGACGTAAACCTATTTTCTAGAAAATGTTGGCCATGATCAATAATTATCTATATATTGTCCACAAATTATATTAATTTGATTTGTAGATCTTATAATTAGGGTTCCTTCCTTTTAAATAGCACTAAGTGTTTTGTACTTACATTGTTATAAGTGAATGTTCTTATTTTGTGCTCCATTATGGTTTATATAACTTGCATTAATGACTTTTTATAGAAGGTTAGTTTAGTTTTTGTTTAAATTTACACAAGTTGTTAACATTTCTAGGAAATTATAAGAGCCTTGTTAAGTTTAGTTTCACTTATATCATAATTTTTAATTAAAAAATTCGAAATAAATAACTTTGGTACATATGAGCGAGTAGACTAACATTATCAACAAAATCAATGAAAATAATTCAAAGCCTTGACAAATCATCATTAATAAAAGTCTTCAAGAAATATGGATTTTAAATACTAAACATAAACTTTATATGTTGCTAGAAAAATCATCAAGAGACTAGGACAAATATCTTATCCTCAAAATCTACCTTCATAACATCAAGATACAAAAACAAGGGATAAATGAAAACATTTCCAGAAATTATCTACAGCTCTTTGATCAACTCCTAAAACAAACTAGATCTTTCAACAAGTACAAGATCCTACTAAACGAAAATCAGTCCTTGTAGCCACCAAAGTTATCGATATTAAAATTATAGGGCTTAATTTAAATAGTTAAAGAACTTGATTTAATCATCAAAAGTGTAAAAACCATTAGGAAGATCTTCCTAACTTGTCCCTTCAGAATCATACCGAGCTTGGCAACTACAACATTGACAAAGTTCTTAAGCAATAAGTAAAACATACCAAGAAGCTTAGCTGAGAAAACTAACACTCTCAGATGTTCATGATAGTCACGATTAAGACTTCTCAAAAGGCTTATCTCAAGAAAATTTTACAGAGCAATCAGAAGCTTTAATTCCTGTGTTTAGAGGTAAATCTACTATTAAATAGTAAAACATAAAAATTAAGTCATGACGCACTTGTTTAAATCAAGGAAATATTAAATCTAATTAATTTATTAAATCGAATAAATTGCTATTACTAAATAGTAATAAGTAAATTTATCAACAATGCGACAACAAAGATATGCACATCAATGAATGAAACGTGGCAAGAGAAGAAGTCAATTACATTGTGAAGTAGTAATATACTCACTCTTAATGGAAAAACATTATCAACTAAAGGAATCCTTAATGGAGCTAGCTTTTAATGCCAGCTGTACCTAAATTTATCGAGAACTTCAGAAAGCAGCAGACTATATGACAATACTTTGCCACCAATTTTATTTCAAGAATCAGCTTGTAAATAAAAAATAATAGCTGACGAAAGTATGACATTAAAATTTAACAATTTGACAACAAAAATTGCTAAACCATACTCTCCCTTATTAAACAGTTCGCGACAATAATACTAAAACAAGCAAGTAGACAAGAATACGATAATTAAAATAGACAAAAATATATTCATAAACACTCATGCTTTAACATAAATGATTTACCTCAACTATTTTCCACCATACAAAGAAGTCAATTAAAAATGCAACTATTTAGATTCAATATAAGAATCTTTGACTACCACTCTGCAACTACGTCCAAAGTAAACGATCAGAATGTCCACATAAACAAAAAAAGAAAGATCAGCAGAAAGATAATAAGTAGAAGATAGAAGAAAGAACATCAATCATCAACAAAAGAAAAGAAGACCTCAGAGACAGAACAAGAGAAGATGCAGAAGATGATTAATTAATTTAAATGGTAAATCAACACAGACATATAGGGTAACCAATCACTCAAGTGATTAAAATTAAGTGGCTTTTAATGTTTTAATAATAATTATATTATATTTGTAGTGTTAAAGTATATGGACCAACATATGCATATGTATTATGATTTATTTATATATTATTCATAATGGTATAGTATTGTTTTGTTTTATGTTGATAAATTAAATATTTTATTCAATTATCTTGTCTGTTGACTATATTAATAGAATTACATTTCTTGCCCATTAAATATATGCACAAAACATGAAGCATATAATTAAGTAGAATAATGATTAAACTAAAAGTAAAAAATTTATTACATAATAGTAAAGTTTATATGAACTTAAATTACATTATCAAGCTCATTTTTTATTTCGTTTAATGATCAATAGATATTTATACTATAACTAAAGTTAAGATTAGTATATTAAAAATTTATTTAAATGAGTGATGTTAATTTTATAAAAAATAAAAGTTAATTTTCAGATATTTCTGTTCTATTTATATTTCTGATAATGAATCATGAATCATTGATAATATATATAATTAAGATGTTTGGATTAATGATTACTATTTTAAATATAATGATTATCAGACTAATCAAAAATGTAGTAATGTTTTAAATAATCAGACTAAAATTTTATTTAAATCTATATGATTGAACATGCTTTAATTAAGTAATGAAATGTATATAAATGTATAAATTAAAATTATGTTCAAATAAAGTGGGTCAAAAATAAAAAAAATTGTTACTTTTGCACTACTTTTACCCACTATTAACCTTATAGATTTTTAATCTATAATTGATTATTAAAATTATAAAGTATAAATGAATATAATGGTATATTTGTGTATTTTACAATTAGAATATTCAAACAATTTTTTTGATATTTGAAAATGAGGTTATAATTCATTGTTCGAACCATTATAACGAAACAAGCTCTGAAGTGACTTAGCTATCCAATAATTTAATATTGGATTATTTAGCTAACATTATTACTATTTTTAATTTACCTATCCAATCTATGAGATCGAGAAGCTTTTCTATAAAAGGAATATTTTTAAGTTTTTTAAATAACAAGAAAATTCGGACTGAAATCATAATGTATTTATACAATATATAAAAATATGTTTAAATTAAATTATTATAAAATAAAGTTTACTTTTTATCCCTATCACAACGACTTTTGCATTTGTTTTATTTTAAAAAAATAAATTATCTTTTAATGGTTTATATTAATTTTAATATAATTTTAAAAGAAATTTCAATTTTAATAACTTGATTTAATATTTTCTTAAAATAATTTAATCATTCTTAATTTGTTAAATTTATCAATGATTTGTGTTGAGTAATTTTTAATGTCTTAAATATTTTTTCTTATTTACTAAACATAAAATTTCTTTAATTAAAATATAATCTACTTAATTATTCTTATTAGAATATTTTTCATAATTCTCTTATGTATATTAATTTTTAAGCGTCTTTCACAAACAAATCAAATCTTAATTACCTTATCATTCCTCATACTAACTACCACATTCATCATCACCATAATCATTATCACTATTTTTAATTTAATTTCTCTCCTATTTCTTATTTCAAACTGAAAATATCTAATTCTTTTATTGTTTTTTATTTTTATCTAATTTTCCTCAAATTTTATCAACATCAATTAATTAAATATTTTGCTTTGAAAAGTACAAATTTTTATCTAAAAAAATAATATAATCAGATAATTATTTAATTCCAACAGAACTATTGTGTCTCGTTGTTATCCTAAAATTGATTATTATTTAAGTAAGAATATAATTTGCAATATTAATCTAAATTTAATGGATAATATTATTGGTGGTATTATCCTATTTGTAATCTTTAAAGCAATCTATAATTGCTTCTTTAAAGTATATCTTGAAACTAGGCAATACCACTAAGTAATTTTTAAGTAAATTTTGTGTGAAAGTAATATTTGTTATTTAATAGAATATTATTAATACAATCATAAAGTATAATACTGAAGAAAGCTTATATTAACTGATTTATACAAGTAAGAGTTAAATTTATATTTTCATCTCAATAAAAGGAATAAATATTATTAGGTAGTTATTAGCAATAACTTAATAATTGTTCTTCCTTTGCAAGTAAATATACCCTTGAAATATAACTAATCTAGATAATAAAAAGATGATTAGATCAGTATCTTCATGGTATTGATAATACAATGACATTTATATTATCATTTATTTTACAAAATCATTTCTATATTTGTATTTTCAATAAACTACCCAATTTAATTAAATATATCAATTATAATGATATCTTAAAATGATAATTATTTGTCATTTAACCTTCTTTTTTTTTCAAATAAAATCCATTTAATCAATCATTATCCTCTATAATTTTGAGGAAAATAATTCTACCTATAAAAAATACAAACAATATAATAGATTTAAAAAGCTTTTAAAACATAGAATTTTATTTGTATTTAGCTTTTAGTTTGTAATAATTAGATTATTAATTTCTATTATAATACGAAACTTATTAAGGATATACTAAAAATAAGAATAAAATAATATAGTGATTTTAATTTTAGTTTAGTGTATACTTCTAGTGGTGTATAAAATAAATAAATAAATTTAAATAATAATAAACCCATAACTTAAATTTTCAAGAGTAAAACTTTAAGCAATTTTGTGAATAAATTGAGAAAAAAAAAACTGGAATAGAATCATATAGCATAAAGAACTTCTTATACATTTTTTTAAATCTTATTATAATAAATATAAACCAAATCATAGAAAGTAGATAAAATTAAGATTAAAGTATCTATTTCTGATTACTAAAGATTAGTTTATTAATTGCTTACTGTTGATAAAGGTGTGTTAATATAACTAATAATATTATAATAGTCAATTAAAAATGATAATATAGACAATAATAAAACTTAGAATCCTTAAATTAAATATATAAAAAAAAGTACTAAAACAGTGTATTTGAGCAAAGTATAATAAAAAGCTTAGTGATAATTTTCTTAGAATTCAATGCCAAATAAAGGCCACCCAGATCTAAAATTGTGTTGCTAGGCATAAATTTCCAAGTTGGGTTTTTCAGGGAATTTCTAATCCACAAATCCTCAGATTTCACCAGGCTTCTTTGAAGTGCTCAAGAACTGTTGTCAAATAAAATTTTCTAGCTTAGTTAAGGGATACTAAATCGTCAATATTGCTGTTCTTCTCAATTATGAACTTTTTAAAGAATCTATTTTTAAACTACATCTATTGCAAAACTTCTACGTTTTTATCAACTTCAGTCACTTAGCTTGATCAAATTCATAATATCCTGCATTTTGATGAGAAAGATTATAAGTTGATTCTCTTTACGGCCCGTTCGATTAGAATTCTTCTTAATTATATAAGTAAGATGCTCAAGTCCAAATCTACGTATCTATAATTATATGGTAAACAAATCATATTATTTATTTCATTAAGTAGTTTTCTTCATCACTACCTCATTAGGTCTTCAAAAAATTTCAAACAATCAATAGCACTTTTATATAATAGGTCTATGTTGTCATCTCATTATCAACTAAATTTGTGAGTATTTTCTGAGAAAAAAACTTATCTTTATTTTAATTTCCATCATAGTTTTTTAAATTCTAATCTTCCCTATTGTTTATCGTTTGTTTATCCCATTCGTTACAACTCTTTGATTTGATCTACAGTAAGGTTAGTGCTTTATTGTTTTATCTTTGCAAGTAATGTTATAGCATGAGTAGTTGTAGTTCCTGTCAAATTAATATTTGCAATAAAATTAAGTAGTGCTCATTAATATCTCTTTTAACTTTGTAAGATTATGATTCTCTTGATGTTTTCTGTGTTTGTGAATCCAAATGAAACTATTCGTCTCGTAAGTTTTATCATTGTATGCACTCTAACCGTACGATATCGGTAGTAAATAGTAATTTATTTCTCTTTAAAAAGATCAAAAGTTCTATATTATTAATTATTAATTGTTTTTAATAAATAATTAGATTTTAATATAAGTACTTTTAGTTTATTGATATCTAAATATTTAATAAAGAAGCAATGTAAAATTTATTTTCAAAAAATCATAAAAAATGTTACTTTATAAATGAATTAAATAAATAAAAGCTTGATTTATTAATTCACTTGCACTAATATTTCTTCGCAAAAGAAATCTTTTCTCAAGCTATTATTCATAATTTTAGTAAATATAATAAATTACTATCTTTTATATTAAAACACTAGATTAAGTAAATTATTTAATGCTCATTTTATGTTTAATTGTTAATAGATGCTTTGTAACTCATTTTTTAATCAAATGTATTATTTTCATTTTAAAAGTCGAATACAATTTAATTTTTTGTCATAAGCTGATATTTAATAAACATTTGGGTTTAAGTTTGATATAATTAATTAGGTATTGTCTTAATACATCCACAATTATCATTAATCTCTCTCCTTTCGTATCATTTAAGGTGCATTTCCTTAACAATATTAGATAACTTAAATATAACTGTTCCATAATTTATTTAAATTGAGGATTGAATTCGTATTATTCTTTTATATGTTTCTAATGTGAAATCTCTGTCCATTGAGTGAAATCTATTAATTTTCAATGAACCCATTCATAAGTTCGATAATCTGACAGTGTTTTTCTTCATAGATAATGTTAAAAATGATATCTTGAAAAACGCTAATAATTATAGCCTAATTGTATATTTATTAAGTATTTTTAGGCTTCGTGGTCATCGTTAAATATTTCCTCCCTTATTGGAACATATCCTCTTTTTAAGGAATGTCTGTTTTAAGTTAGAATCAATATCATGGTAGTTCTGTTTCTAGGTCTTGTTTTTCTAGGACTAGTAGAATTTTTTATATGTCTTAACTAATCCAACATAATAGATTTTAGTTGATTATGGGAATTTAACTACATCATAGGTAAGACTCTGGCCTAAGCTCTGCCATTTTTATCTCTGTTCGAGGATTTAATCTTTGTGTACATTTATGGGTAGCTTAGTTGTAATATTTTAATCATGTTGTTTACTTCTATTTCGGTCCAGTATTCAATTATGACTACTCTCATTATATTTTTGCTTCAATATATTAAGATCTTTAAACTTTAATTGACTAAAATAATTATTTATTATTAACTAATAAGTGCGTCATCGGTTTAAGTCGCTGTGTCATTGATTAAATGTTTTAATGCTGGTTATGCACTTTATTTTGGAAGGAGAATATATTATTAATTGGGGTTTAGGTGTCTTTGAATAATTTCGAATTTATATTCCATTTCCACAATTTAAGTATAGGCTTTTGTGGATTGCTATGTCATTTTAATATTTTGGTTCTATAGTTCTTCAAAATTCTCTCTGAATATTGTTTCATTTTGTTTTACTCCTTTTAAAGTTTCAAACAATTTTAAGGTAACTATTTTGGTGCCTAGGTATATAAATAAGGAGATAACTTTCGTCACGTGAGCGGTATTAGTACAATTCTTGAGTGCCATTCCTTAATATTAAACACATGTTTAATATTTGGAAATTTGAGAAAGAGAAGCTATGGCTGTGAATATAGATTAGATTATTGTTAACTAGATATCTTGTTTTTAGATGAAGTCATCATTGGCCACTGCTTTAACTGGGTTGAGTATAAGTTCTGTAATTAACTGTTGACTGAGTGAAGTTGTTTTGAATTTTGTGTGTTGAAGTTTTCTTAGTATTTATAGTATTATTTAGTAACTATTATTAATTAAATGAAAAATTTTACCAAAATAATTTAATGACCTTTAAGATCTATCAAATAAAACTTAGAAAGCTTAGCATACTTTCTATATTATTTTTTAAGTGAATGATAGAAGATCATCTTATATTAAACATATGTATTCCATAAGGTCAGGATATCTTTAAATTTGTTTGTTAAGGATCTATATTATTTCTAATCAAAGTATGACTACAGAGCAAGTTTATTTGCTATTGAATAATTAGTATAACATAAACTTTGAAGTTAAAATCTTAAAAATAGAGGAGATTGTATGAATTAAGAATAAATTAAAAATGTAGTTAAAAAAGAAGAAAGAGCTTAATGTAAATGAATTTTTCGCTTAAGAAAAATAAATTAAGACAAAACTTATTTCATTCTAACCAGATTCTTGACTAGTTAGGCGTTTATACTATCATAAAAATTAAAAAAATATTTAAAATAAAAAATATTGCTTAAACAAAGTTATAGATGCTGAAAAAGATTATATGAATTGGCTACAGAAGCAACGTTTACACATATTCATAGAAAAAATACTTTATAAACTTACGAATGATGGAAAATTTAAAAGTTGAAAAATCTAAAAACTACCGAATGAATATTGTAAAATGCTATATTTAAGTTAACTAATATAGGAAAATAGCACCATTAATGAAACAAAAAAAATGAGAGATTGATGATAAGTGTGGATATATTAAGAAAAAACTTTATTTATTATATTAGAAAATGGTCAGAGTTTGCAAGAAATAGAGATCTAAATTCACAATAATTATGAATAATAACCTAATAGGGGTGCCCTTGGCTGGGGTCAAGTATGATGAAATATTATATAGAGACTGAACAGACTTTAGTGGAGACTGAAGACACGGAGATTCCGATTTAAATAAAAAAAACCACATACGAATATTCCCAGGGGTACTTCCATTGTACTACCAATACATATGAAAAAATGCATAATTAGACTCAAGTTGCAACGTGAATGATAATAAAATGCTTATGAAAAGCAGCTATTTTGAGTCAAAGTAGTAGGAACTCAGCGGACGATTTTTTCTAGAGGCTCCAAATACATGGCTTTTGAAGCCTACCCTTAAATAATAAGATCTGATAATTTTCAGATCTATTGAGTAACCAGGGAATGAATAATGGCATCAACAAGGTCAAGGGTCCAAAATATTTGTATGATAAAAAGAGTCATTTTTCTTAACAAAATATTTTCTTATCAAATCTCCATAATTACTATTAATGATCTAATATGGGGGCCTATGGGTGGGGTCAAGTATGGTCTAAAGTCATATAGTAACTATGAATACTTTTATGGTCATTTGAAACTCGTAGAATCTGATTTGCATAATTAAAATCACACTAGACATTTCCTTGAGGCACCAACAAGTCAACTCCAATGACATGAAAATGCTTATGAAAAGCAGCTATTTTGAGTCAAAGTAGTAAGAACTCAGCGGACTATTTTTTCTAGAAGCTCCAAATACATGAGTTTTGAAGCCTACCATTTAATACTAAGATCTGATAATTCTCAGATCTATTGAGTAACCAGGGAATGAATAATGGCATCAACAAGGACAAGGGTCCAAAATATTTGTATGATAAAAAGAGTCATTTTTCTTAACAAAAATATTTTCTTATCAAATCTCCATAATTACTATTATTGTTAAAATAGAATTGAATTGGGGAAATTGAAAAATAAAAAAATAATTCAAATTATAAATTATATATAACTGCCTCTAATTACAAACTTATGTAGATCAAATTTGGTTCACAATGCTTACAGTTAGATTTGCCTCTCAAAAGGATTTTTGACACATTTGACACCCTGGCCTAATATTACTCCCCGTGTATTATAGGGCGATTTGACACATTTGACACCTTTGACACCGTATTTTAAGTCAAAAGCCTGATTATTAAAATTTGACCCCTTTGACACCTTTGACACCTTTGACACCTGTCAAATTTATCTTGTTTTTGACATGGAAGTCTCCAGATGAGGTTCTAAATGCCATCATGATGTAAGCAAAGATACCAATACCCTGATATTCTTCAATTGAAATTGCATCAAATAGAATAGCAAAAACAAGTCTAAATTCCAGAATAAAGATTAAGAAGAAGCCAAACTCAAAGCTAAACAAACACTGCTGCCATCATAGATACCAAGAAACTAAACCCATAGTAGATTCTTAAGAAGAAGTTTATCTTCAAAAATGTCAGGCTAATGTCAAAAACAAGATAAATTTGACAGGTGTCAAAGGTGTCAAGGGTGTCAAGGGTGTCAAATTTTAATAATCAGGGTTTTGACTTAAAATACGGTGTCAAAGGTGTCAAATGTGTCAAATCGCCCTATAATACACGAGGAGAAATATTAGGCCAGGGTGTCAAAAGTGTCAAAAATCCTTTTGAGAGGCAAATCTAACTGTAAGCATTGTGAACCAAATTTGATCTACATAAGTTTGTAATTAGTGGCAGTTATATATATTTATAATTTGAATTATTTTTATATTTTTCAATTTCCCCAATTCAATTCTATTTTAACAATAATAAGATATTATAGGTGACCCTTGAGTAGGGTGAAGTATGATGTATTTTCATATAGTGACTCTAAATACCTTTCTGGCTATTTGAACCTCGAAGAATCTATTTTGCATAATTAAAAAATTTCATAAATTCTTGAGGCACTTCCATGTCAACAGCAATGATAATAAAATGCTTATAAAAGGCTTCTATTTTGAGTCAAATTAGGTAGAACTCGGCGCATGATTTTTTCTAGAGGCTGTAAGTACATGGCTTTTGAAGCCCATCTTTAAATAGTAAGATCTATTAATTCTCAGATCTGACAAGTAACCACAAAGTAAGTAGTGGCTTAGAACAGTTCAAGAGTCGAAAAT
>ARYC01018977.1:0-25397 GCA_000711775.1 Oxytricha trifallax
AAAAGATTCTTTATTAATACATGATTATATTAGGCTCAATATTGAGCTCTCTTAAGACTATTATATTATGTTATTATTATTAGTTATCAAACTTCCTAATGCAGCGCTCCTTTATAACAGATTAGCGAGGATAAGTTATCACTGGAACTTAAGTGCAACAAATCATGGATCAGTCACTTGAGCTATACACTATCGTCTTTGGTATTCAATTTGCCTTCCACACTATCAGAACCATATGAATCTAAGGTCTATTACTGGGCGACAACTAAGAGCTTATCTAATTCGTGATCGAAATCATGAACCTCAGGTACAGACCTGCTTAAACATAAGAGATGGGTTGAGCAATGCATTGCAAACTTAAACAAGCTTAGAATTATTATGTTTGATTAATTGCAACTGTTAAGCAATATATATGCAAAGAGGTTTATGCAACCTCGCAATTGATGCTTTATTATTAATAAGTTATTATTTTATAATCAATAATTATATCAAAGAATGAAGTCAAGCAAAACAACGAAGCAGCACTGCTTCACTTTCATGCATTAATCTAAAGCACCTGGTGGATACATCGTAGAAATATATCAGGCAAGTAATTTAGCAATGTTGATGCATTCGCAAAGTGTAGGTGATCGACGAGCGATTCAAGCGCACATTCAAGTTTTAAGTTGATCCGCAAAGAGGCTTCAAGAATGTTGTAATTTTGGAGGCTGCAGAGAGCGAACCAGTTGTTGCTGTAACCTATAAGTGGTGTGGATATCACAACGTATGGATTTATCCATTCAAGAAGGAAGACCCATACATGCACTAAGTGTATATACTTCTTGATCCTGAAGATTCTTCTGATGGTTGGTTCTTCAGCTTTGATAATGACAGTCTAATTCAAGTAGAGTAAGGAATTTAAATCAAACTATTGCTAACGCGCAATTTATAGTTAAATCAAGGGAGAATACAGGAAGACTATAAATAAGTATGATGAAGAAGTGAGAAAGCAGTTGACTTCGCAAGAAATGCCAGAACCCTAAGAATACGTTGGAGCAGTAACTTTCACTGTGTGATTAAGTTATGTAAATAATTATTAAAGAACAGTCAAACTGCATTGGTGATAACACTCTTTATTCCCTACACTTTATTAAATTACCTAAGTACTTGAATAACAATGCTTTAAAGCGCTAATTTATATTACATTATGGTAATCCTAAAATGCCTTTAATAACTTAAATAGCAATTGCACTTTAAGAGTGATTTATAATAGCTTTTTTAATTTCAAGTATTGCGTTAAGTTAAAGCAATGCTCTATCTACTAAATGAAAACCTCTCTAACTTTAACTAAATTATTACAATTTAATTACTCAAAATGATCACTAAATAAACAAGAATTATTTTTCCCTAAACCTATCACATAACCAGTTATTATTAGACTCAAACTATTTTAATAAAACCTAATTAGAGCAACAGTTGCCGAGTATTCTTCCTGTTCTAAAAATGAAAACACTAAGATTATAAGAGACTTTACTAGAATTTCGAAATTAGTATTAAAATGATCTTTTCCTTGATACTTAAAGCTAAATCATACCTATAAAAAGAATTAATATAAATTTGGTTTGCTTTGATTTAATCTCGAGAGGTTCACAACTGAATGCGCGCATTTTTCCTAGTGATTTCCTATAATTAAATGATTAAATAAATGCTTAGCCTATAATTAATTTGTTTGATTTGTTTCTCTGATTCTGATTGCGATCCTCTGATTCTAATTGTTGATTCTCTGATTCTAAGTGTTGATTCTCTGATTTCACTGATACTAGAACTTACCATTTTTAAAAGATTAAACAAATCAGGATGAGTTTCTTCGTGCTTCCCCTTGGTACACACCAGTGAATCAAAGCTTCCAATATCAATTGATTCAAAGATGTGAAGGTTGGCTACTGCTCAGCTAGCGTCTTCCAGTACCCACTAGTGAGAGGGATCTCCGAGCAAGAACGAATAAAATCTTCCAATATATTTTAAGCATTCTCACTCCCTCAATCCAGTCAAAAAAAAGCTTCCAGTATCATTTAGTTGACCACCCGAAACTCATCCTAAATTATTTATAGAGATACCTCGCTTAAGTAGGAGCTGCAACACCACCAATCATTTCAATATTCAAGGAGTTGGCAAGCAGTGATTTAGCGTAGCTCAGATTTTAGTTTTTGATTTTAGAATATACATTATTATAGAGTGTTTTGTTTTCCAAAACTTTAAGAAGAAACTATTTTATTGCCAAAATTTTATCTTTCTTCTTGCTTTACTGTATACTATAGAGCACTCAAATAATTATGATTTTAAAATGTAGGGCTCTTAAATTTGTGTTTTATTAATAATAGCCAGTGATGTAGAGCAACTGCTCTCACGAATTAATAGAGTGGTTAGCCTTAAGTTTGCATCGTCTATTGTGTAATTGAATGTATATCTTGCAATTCTTAAAAGTCGCTTAATTCCTATTATAGTAAAGAGGTTGCTTAATACTTTCTTAAAAAACTTTCCTAACCTCAACGTTATAGAATCCTCATATAGCAATTATTGAACTCTAAAGCTCTATGTGCTAGCAAAATGCACCTGAGATCTTATTAATTGATTATCGAATAGACTAACATTTCCCGATTTATTTGCAATCAATGGCTAAGAGTTTAAGACTTTAAAAACAGAGGATTTCCTTAAAGGTTTTAAAAGGACAACTTTACTCTTTAAATGGAGGGTATCCAACCATAGGCTGCGGCTGGACCCTAATGCTCCCGAGTAGAAGGAGCATGTTAGATTGTGGGATCCATAAAATTAATGGTAAACCCCAAAGTATGGAGGGTAAAAAGTTTGAGGGCAAAAGTAAAAATTTTGGCCAATTCTAGAATTTTTAATGTGATAATGAATTATGAAATTCGCTGGCTTAAATAGGCCTGGAACCATACAATCTGGAGTCATACAGCTGGATTCATACAACTGGAGCTGTACAACTTTGATTCTTACAACCTAAGGTTGAGTCTTGCATATTTTGTCTCTAATGCAGCTATACAGCTTTATGTTGAGCAATTAACATACTCAGCGATTTCTTAATACACTTTTGCATGAATTTTTGAGATATCTTCAGGATATCTTCCTGGAACCATACAACCTAGAGATATCTTCAAGATATCTTAATCTGGAACCATACAACCTTAGAGTGGATTCTTACAACTTAGCATCTCTAATTCGACTAAACCACCTCAAATAGAACTCTATCACTTATATATGATGTTGCTATACTCTATTGCATTGATTGGAGGTGTTATGGAGGTATAGTGATTAGAAGGGGTAAGAAATGACAAGTTTTACTTTAGAGAGGTTTTTGACTTCATAACCATAGTATCGCTAAGAATTTAGGTCTATTCTCAAACTAAAGACCAATTAACTTAATATACCCAACTCTCACCTAATCATGCCAAACCCATCCAAATCATCATTAATCGTATCAGAGGCATCGAAAACATCATTAGAGTTGAAGTCAGAGCTCTTAGGCAAAAATCGATGTTTAAAGATATAGACTCAAACTGTTGGTTTGAAAGCTGTTATAAACTGTCATGAAATACTAAGAATTTTTGAAGTTTGGCCTCTTATATTCTAACCCATATACTTCAGATCAGCTTGTATTTGCATTTATATATGCATCACTGTTGTGTTGTATCATATCAATAAAGTAAGGCTCGCCAATCATAAAGTAGGCAGAGCTATAAGCAATATTATCGAAAATTTTCACAAGCCTTGAAATTTGAGATATCTTCAGGATATCTTCCTGGAACCATACAACCTAAGGGTGGAACCATACAACCTCAAAACCAAAATTTGATAAAATCTCATAATAATGCAAAATTTTTGCCTCATATATGTGCATATGAATATTGCAATCGATTGCTGCATTATTTAGTCATTGAGGAGAGTGCAATCACAAAGTATGATATAAAGGAAAATTAGATTAAAGAGTATAGTGCAAGAGATTAGGTTGTGAATGTATTAGGGAAGGGATTATTAATAGTTTGCGAATTAGTCACTGACTGTTGTTTAAGAACGCGATTTCATCCTAAAGGTGCATGATATGTCTTGGGTAGTCTGCTTCAATCATACTAAGAGTTCATTAGCAACATCTTTGATTGTGATCTTGCCAGACCAGAGTTGTTGCACTTAGCCATAGCCTCGTCCAATTCTTGCAAAGCACAATGAATCGAAATTTTTATTTTCATTCAATTGGTTGAATATAGATTTGCTCAACTTATTGCACCATCCTAAGAATTGCTTTTTAAGAGCAATCATTCTGATATTAATGATGTCTCATTTCAAATGAAGCAAGCTTTGATATACCAAGTCATGAAAACTAATTGCTGCTGCGCAACAAAAGTAGTAGAGTTGCAAACAACCTTTGTAATTGCAAATGTTTCCAAACTTAATTTATGCACAATTGTCTCATTTTCTTTTCTCTCAAATAAATAAAATGCATCTTCTACTCTGAATACTCTGAATGCTCTGCAACTCTCTTCTAAGTTATTACTATGTATTGAAATGCTTATTAGCCTCTATTTTAGTTCAAGATGACAAATCTCTCTCATTATAAGTTTCATTTGTGAGAAACTTAAATTATATGTAAATTTGGGCATTTTGCATTAATCAACATTGAGCAAGCATGATCAATCAATTGATCAAGAACCATCAATAAATTGCTCTATATAGTTTGAAGAACACTGCTTAGGACAACTGCAAGGATATTGTTTTCGTTTATTAATCAATCAATTATTTATTGATAATGATTTTATCGCTACACTGCATCACTCGCTGATTTAAGTTTGACTGTGATTAAACTTTTGCTAACGCTTGCTAAGATTAGATAGCTAGCGTCGCAATCATTGAATTTGAGAATATCGTTCATATTATAAATCAGTTGCATTGCAAGACAAACTTTTCAGATATGTGAACTATTGGTCATTGATTGCTTGCATCACTTTCATATTTTTAGCGCTAAGTTAATTTTTAATATATAATACTATTAAATTTGCATCATTGCTTATATATTTTCAATCGAAATTTAAATAATAAATTAACATGCATTAATAATTAATGGCAGAAGAATCAAAGACTGCGCAGTTTTTATTGCAATAGTTAAATTATTATTTGATTTTATGCTTAATTTTAGATTGATCCTGAGTATGCTGAATTTCAGTCGCGGAATAGCATAGCACTAAATATTATGAATAAATTTGATTTTACTATATGTTTTTATTTAAAGCAAGACCCAACATACAGTGTTGGATCTTCCGCAGGCTGCTTGAAATAAAAACATATAGTAAAATCAAATTTATTCATAATATTTAGTGCTATGCTATTCCGCGACTGAAATTCAGCATACTCAGGATCAATCTAAAATGAAGCATAAAATAAAACAAAAATTTAACTATTGCAATAAAAACTGCGCAGTCTTTGATTCTTCTGCCATTAATTATTAATGCATGTTAATTTATTATTTAAATTTCGATTGAAAATATATAAGCAATGATGCAAAATTTAATAGTATTATATATTAAAAATTAACTTAGCGCTAAAAATATGAAAGTGATGCAAGCAATCAATGACCAATAGTTCACATATCTGAAAAGTTTGTCTTGCAATGCAACTGATTTATAATATGAACGATATTCTCAAATTCAATGATTGCGACGCTAGCTATCTAATCTTAGCAAGCGTTAGCAAAAGTTTAATCACAGTCAAACTTAAATCAGCGAGTGATGCAGTGTAGCGATAAAATCATTATCAATAAATAATTGATTGATTAATAAACGAAAACAATATCCTTGCAGTTGTCCTAAGCAGTGTTCTTCAAACTATATAGAGCAATTTATTGATGGTTCTTGATCAATTGATTGATCATGCTTGCTCAATGTTGATTAATGCAAAATGCCCAAATTTACATATAATTTAAGTTTCTCACAAATGAAACTTATAATGAGAGAGATTTGTCATCTTGAACTAAAATAGAGGCTAATAAGCATTTCAATACATAGCAAGAACTTAGAAGAGAGTTGCAGAGCATTCAGAGTATTCAGAGTAGAAGATGCATTTTGTTTATTTGAGAGAAACGAAAATGAGACAATTGTGCATAAATTAAGTTTGGAAACATTTGCTATTACAAAGGTTGTTTGCAATTCTACTACTTTTGTTGCGCAGCAGCAATTAGTTTTCATGACTTGGTATATCAAAGCTTGCTTCATTTGAAATGAGACAACATTAATATCAGAATGATTGCTCTTAAAAAGCAATTCTTAGGATGGTGCAATAAGTTGAGCAAATCTATATTCAACCAATTGAATGATAATAAAAATTTCGATTAATTGTGCTTTGCAAGAATTGGACGAGGCTATGGCTAAGTGCAACAACTCTGGTCTGGCAAGATCACTATCAAAGATGTTGCTAATGAACTCTTAGGTATGATTGAAGCAGACTACCCAAGACATATCATGCACCTTTAGGATGAAATCGCGTTCTTAAACAACAGTCAGTGACTAATTCGCAAACTATTAATAATCCCTTCCCTAATACATTCACAACCTAATCTCTTGCACTATACTCTTTAATCTAATTTCCCTTTATATCATACTTTGTGATTGCACTCTCCTCAATGACTAAATAATGCAGCAATCGATTGCAATATTCATATGCACATATATCAGGCAAAAATTTTGCATTATTATGAGATTTTATTAAATTTTGGGTTTTAAGGTTGTATGGTTCCACCTTAGGCTGTATGGTTCCAGGAAGATATCCTGAAGATATCTCAAATTTCAAGGCTTGTGAAAATTTTCGAGAATATTGCTTATAGCTCTGCCTACTTTATGATTGGCGAGCCTTACTTCATTGATATGATACAACACAACAGTGATGCATATATAAATGCAAATACAAGCTGATCTGAAGTATATGGGTTAGAATATAAGAGGCCAAACTTCAAAAATTCTTAGTATTTCATGACAGTTTATAACAGCTTTCAAACCAACAGTTTGAGTCCCTATCTTGAAACATCGATTTTTGCCTAAGAGCTCTGACTTCAACTCTAATGATGTTTTCGATGCCTCTGATATGATTAATGATGATTTGGATGGGTTTGGCATGATTAGGTGAGAGTTGGGTATGTTAAGTCAATTGGTCTTTGGTTTGAGAATAGACCTAAATTCTTAGCAATACTATGGTTAAGAAGTCAAAAACCTCTCTAAAGTCAAACTTGTCATTTCTTACCCCTTCTAATCACTATATCTCCATAACACCTCCAATCAATGCAATAGAGTATAGCAACATCATATATAAGTGATAGAGTTCTATTTGAGGTGGTTTAGTCGAATTAGAGATGCTAAGTTGTAAGAATCCACTCTAAGGTTGTATGGTTCCAGATTAAGATATCTTGAAGATATCTCTAGGTTGTATGGTTCCAGGAAGATATCCTGAAGATATCTCAAAAATTCATGCAAAAGTGTATTAAGAAATCGCTGAGTATGTTAATTGCTCAACATAAAGCTGTATAGCTGCATTAGAGACAAAATATGCAAGACTCAACCTTAGGTTGTAAGAATCAAAGTTGTACAGCTCCAGTTGTATGAATCCAGCTGTATGACTCCAGATTGTATGGTTCCAGGCCTATTTAAGCCAGCGAATTTCATAATTCATTATCACATTAAAAATTCTAGAATTGGCCAAAATTTTTACTTTTGCCCTCAAACTTTTTACCCTCCATACTTTGGGGTTTACCATTAATTTTATGGATCCCACAATCTAACATGCTCCTTCTACTCGGGAGCATTAGGGTCCAGCCGCAGCCTATGGTTGGATACCCTCCATTTAAAGAGTAAAGTTGTCCTTTTAAAACCTTTAAGGAAATCCTCTGTTTTTAAAGTCTTAAACTCTTAGCCATTGATTGCAAATAAATCGGGAAATGTTAGTCTATTCGATAATCAATTAATAAGATCTCAGGTGCATTTTGCTAGCACATAGAGCTTTAGAGTTCAATAATTGCTATATGAGGATTCTATAACGTTGAGGTTAGGAAAGTTTTTTAAGAAAGTATTAAGCAACCTCTTTACTATAATAGGAATTAAGCGACTTTTAAGAATTGCAAGATATACATTCAATTACACAATAGACGATGCAAACTTAAGGCTAACCACTCTATTAATTCGTGAGAGCAGTTGCTCTACATCACTGGCTATTATTAATAAAACACAAATTTAAGAGCCCTACATTTTAAAATCATAATTATTTGAGTGCTCTATAGTATACAGTAAAGCAAGAAGAAAGATAAAATTTTGGCAATAAAATAGTTTCTTCTTAAAGTTTTGGAAAACAAAACACTCTATAATAATGTATATTCTAAAATCAAAAACTAAAATCTGAGCTACGCTAAATCACTGCTTGCCAACCCCTTGAATATTGAAATGATTGGTGGTGTTGCAGCTCCTACTTAAGCGAGGTATCGCAATAATTAATTTAGGATGAGTTTCGGGTGGTCAACTAAAAGATATTGGAAGCTTTTTTTTGATCGGGTCGAGGGGTAAGAAGGCTTAAAATATAATGGAAGATTTTACTCGTTCTTACTCGGAGATCCCTCTCACTAGTGGGTACTGGAAGACGCTAGCTGAGCAGTAGCCAACCTTCACATCTTTGAATCAATAGATATTGGAAGCTTTGATTCACTGGTGTGTACAAAGGGGAAGCACGAAGAAACTCATCCTGATTTGTTTAATCTTTTAAAAATGGTAAGTTCTAGTATCAGTGAAATCAGAGAATCAACACTTAGAATCAGAGAATCAAAAATTAGAATCAGAGGATCGCAATCAGAATCAGAGAAACAAATCAAACAAATTAATTATAGGCTAAGCATTTATTTAATCATTTAATTATAGGAAATCACTAGGAAAAATGCGCGCATTCAGTTGTGAACCTCTCGAGATTAAATCAAAGCAAACCAAATTTATATTAATTCTTTTTATAGGTATGATTTAGCTTTAAGTATCAAGGAAAATATCATTTTAATACTAATTTCGAAATTCTAGTAAAGTCTCTTATAATCTTAGTGTTTTCATTTTTAGAACAGGAAGAATACTCGGCAACTGTTGCTCTAATTAGGTTTTATTAAAATAGTTTGAGTCTAATAATAACTGGTTATGTGATAGGTTTAGGGAAAAATAATGCTTGTTTATTTAGTGATCATTTTGAGTAAGTAAATTATAGTAATAATCTAGTAAAAATTAGAGAGGTTTTCATTTAGTAGTTAGACCATTGCTTTTAACTTAACGCAATACTAGAAATTATAAAAGCTATTATAAATCACTCTTAAAGTGTAATTGCTATTTAAGTTAATAAAGGCATTTTAGGATTACCATAATGTGTAATATAAATTAGCGCTTTAAAGCATTGTTATTCAAGTACTTAGGTAATTTAATAAAGTGTAGGGAATAAAGGGTGTTATCACCAATGCAGTTTGACTGTTCTTTAATAATTATTTGCATAAATTTAATCACACAGCGAAAGTTACTGCTCCAACGTATTCTTAGGGTTCTGGCATTTCTTGCGAAGTCAACTGCTTTCTCACTTCTTCATCATACTTATTTATAGTCTTCCTGTATTCTCCCTTGATTTAACTATAAATTGCGCGTTAGCAATAGTTTGATTTAAATTCCTTACTCTACTTGAATTAGACTGTCATTATCAAAGCTGAAGAACCAACCATCAGAAGAATCTTCAGGATCAAGAAGTATATACACTTAGTGCATGTATGGGTCTTCCTTCTTGAATGGATAAATCCATACGTTGTGATATCCTCACCACTTATAGGTTACTGCAACAACTGGTTCGTTCTCTGCAACCTCCAAATTTACAACATTCTTGAAGCCTCTTTGCGGATCAACTTAAAACTTGAATGTGCGCTTGAATCGCTCGTCGATCACCTACACTTTGCGAATGCATCAACATTGCTAAATTACTTGCCTTATATATTTCTACGATGTATCCACCAGGTGCTTTAGATGAATGCATGAAAGTGAAGCAGTGCTGCTTCGTAGTTTTGCTTGACTTCATTCTTTGATATAATTATTGATTATAAAATAATAACTTATTAATAATAAAGCATCAATTGCGAGGTTGCATAAACCTCTTTGCATATTATATTGCTTAACAGTTGCAATTAATCAAACATAATAATTCTAAGCTTGTTTAAGCTTGCAATGCATTGCTCAACCCATCTCTTATGTTTAAGCAGGTCTGTACCTGAAGTTCATGATTTCGATCACAAATTATATTAGCTCTTAGTTGTCACCCAGGAATAGACCTTAGATTTATATGGTTCTGATAGTGTGAAAGGCAAGTTGAATACCAAACACGATTGTGTATTGCTCAAGTGACTGATCCATGATTTGTAGCACTTAAGTTCCAGTGAGAACTTATCCTCGCGAATCTGTTATGAAGGAGCGCTGCATTAGCAAGTTTGATAATTAATAATATTAACATAATATAATAGTCTTAAGAGAGCTCAATATTGAGCTTAATATAATTATGTATAAATAAAGAATGTTTTAAATTGGCAAAGGAGTGTTTGATTCAAAATTAAGTTATACTAAAATCAAACTCTAAAGCTACATTGGAAAATATACTTGTGAAATATTATAAGTAGGAAACAGATATCTCAATCATTAGGAGGGACAACTTCAGCTTCTTTCACATCTGAATGTTGTTCTTATTCAGAATCTTTGGGAGGATTAGGTTGAATCTAATCTGCTGCTTACCCGTTGATGGAATCTAGGGGTTGATTTTGTTGGGACTGCAATACCTATGGAGGTTGTTGCTCAACTTACATCTGGCCATCTTGATCATTATTGTTCTCCTCTTGTAAGTTGGTCTAAGAAATCTCGTTTAGCATTTCAAGTTATTGCTGTTGCTACGAGACCTGTTGAGTTCCAGGCTAAGACTTTTGAATCTAATCTTTCACCTTACTTTCATCTCCTTTACTCTGCTCCTCTTTCAATGAATCTGAATCTCCAACTTGATCCTTCAACTAGTTGCTATCCTGCTTGATTTGATCTTGCTAACTTTGAGGTAAGTGCTACTTCAATTGAGAATCTTGATTAGCAATCTGAGAATCATTCTGAAGTTGAGGATTTGAAACTGTCAACTTTGTTTATGGCATTTCAATCTATTACGATTGCTGAATGATTTATTGTTGCTCTTACTGTTGGAGTTACTGTTATTGCTCTTGCAACTTTTGTTACTACACCAGTTAATCTGAAGCAAGTCGCTGCTGTTCTTCTGCAAGAAGCCTTTCTTTGGCCAGTTTCTCCTCTTCAGCAATCCTCATCTCTTCTGCAATTCTCTCCTCTTCAGCAACTCTCTTCTTTTCAGCAACTTCTCTCTTCAAGTTCTTTTCGTGTGCAATTCTCTCCTCTTCAGCAATCTTCCTCTCTTCAGCAATTTGCTACTCTTCAAGTTCTTTCTCCTATTGAATTCTCTTCTCTTCTGCAATTCTTTGATTTTCGGCTAACTCCTACTTTGCAAGTTCCTTCAACTCTACCATTTGCTTCTGTTCAGCAATTCTCTACTCCTCTGCTATTCTTTTCTGTTCCTCAGCACGTGTCTGATCATTTTCAAGCTACTAATCTATTTCAAATTGTTACTGCACTTCAATCAAGTTTTGTTGCTCCTACTGCTACAATTGACCTTAATTTTAAGCCTGTTAGTTTTATTATGCGAAGGAGTTTTCATAGAGTTCTTAAGTTAAATTCTGATTGCTTGCAAATCGAGGAGATGATGTTGGTGGCCTAGAAGGCGAAATCTCCATCTAGTTCTGATCATCCTCATCATTTCCATTTGTATTCTCATGTTGGGGTGACTATTGTATAATTACTTTATCTCCAAAACCTGAGTTTCTTAGGATTTAATTTTCTTAGTTTCCAACGCTTTGCTCAGATTTGAGAAGTAAGATTTTTTATAGAAGCTGTTATGGTGTACTTTTCTTTTATGAAAAATTTGATATTGGAGAAAACATTGAAGTAGTCCCTTATCTATGTTATGGTGATTATACTTGATTCTTAATTTGTATCCTCTGCTGATCATCAAGGGTTTTGGGTTAAAGGAATACATTCTACTAATAATTTAGATGAACTCTTGAACGCATTGAGCCATCTCCATAAATATTATTAAGCCTGAGATTATTTAATTGCTGCTAGCTTATTTAATTGTTAAACATCTATTGAGAATGCGATGGTAGATTGAGAGGTTATTAAATAGATTATTGCTGCAATCTTCATAACCCTAATCATGGGATTAAATCAGAAACTGGGCACCTTAATTGTTAGAACCAATGAAATTTGAATCGTAAGGATTTGGAGAATTGACTTTAGAAAAGCAAGGATTGGTCAAATATGGGGTTTTTGGTAGTTATTATTAGCTATTCTAGCTTTATCTATTCAAGTTGGAGACTGGAATCGAATCTCGTAATTAAACTAAGCTTTCTGTCTCCTAATCGGCCTATTAAGTTGGTTGCATCAAATCGCCTACTAATTGTTGAAATTTGTTTGGAGTAGAAGGATTTTCAGGATAAGCGAAGAATGCACTTTGATGAGCGTCTGTGTCGGTCAATCCTAGAACATTTGCATTATTTGGCTAGGAGTTTTACTCATCTTAAGAGTGTCTTAAGATATATTCTTCATCTTATTCTATCTTCTGACTTTTGTTTGAATGACTCGATTCAGTTTAGGTTTTTCTGTGTTAGAGTCAGCTTCATCTATGTTTAACTATTAGTTTACTTAATCCTAATGCTTAGAATCTTCATTAGAACTAGATCTCCTGATGCTATTCCTCTTCAACCTTTTTCTGGAAGTTTAGCCTTGTAAGGAACCTTATTTCTAATAACTTTTCACACTGGTGATTTATGAGCTAGAGGAGCTACCGATAGAATGACTCATATTATTTTCTTAGTTTCCTCCTTAGCTGTTGTCTAACGAGTTCATATTCTTGGACGAGCAATTCGTTGCGTTATTATTAATCTAATCCTGATTATTGTTCAGCTGGATCTAGATGTTTGAGTTTCTATTATGGGGTGTTTGTGGGAATTGTTGATATGGGGTTTACTATTAAGAGTAGTTTTACTGCATAACAAAGCTGTTTTGCTGCGACTAATTACATAGTCCAAACTAATTGTTTTGAGACCCATAGTATCTTTGATATTGCTATAAAGCAGAAGACTCGTGCTTGATTTGGCTTAACTAACTTTGACTGGACCTGTTCTGAGAGTATTAATCGCTAGGATTATTAAGTCTCTTGCCAAGGATGCTCTCACGAGCCCCAACTTCACGAGTTTAAGATCTAAATAAATTTTAGAGAGAACTAACTTACTCTAAAGTTTGCTGAATCGTATTTTATTTGTAAACCAATTAAGGAAACAATTTGCTAAGCTTGCATATCATGGGATTTATATGAAAAGTAGACTCTTCTTTAGAGATATTTTTTGTGGTAGGCAACTCGATTGGTAAGAGAATTTGATTCTAAACCACATCACAGAAATCATCTTGGTAGCGTGTGAGAATGCAAATTTTGGTTTATATAGGTGGCAAAGGCTGCTTAGCTTTTTAAGTTGATGCCATAAATTTCGTGGTCTCAATCGCGGCTCTTAAGTCTGAAGGAAGTTGAACGTTTAGTTGCTCGATATTGAATTACCTCCTATCAGTTAAAATCTCTCCAAGCCTAAATATAACATGCTTTAAATAATAACAAATCTTACCTTTCACTATGCCAATAATACAAATTGGCATTCTACTGTATCATGGAACTATCCAATTATGCTTTCAGCATCGCATAAAAATCCTTGCCGAAGTTGAATAGTTTTTATTGTAATCCATTTTAAAGTTAGCGAGATTGCTTGGTAAAGAGAGAGATGGTATCAGCTAGTTATAAACTTAAGTCGATAACTTGATAGGGATCGTATAGTTAGCTTCTTGGATCGATAATACCAGCTAATTTATTGCAATGAAAACCTAAGGTAATTATTTAGTTAAAACAGTATACTTACTTGCACAATGAGAAGGGTCTTTCATTATGTTTGAAAAAGTTGTCAACTTCTCTTAAATATTGCTGATTGAGAGAATATCTTCAGGGCTTTGATTGATGAACTCAGTTGGTTCATTGTCTTCATCACTATAATCGATGTCGCTAGCATTTTCATAAGTGAGACAGCAGGTCTGAGTCTTTAAGTAATCTATTGAGCGTTTCAAGTCAGCAATTGCAAACGGCAACTCTTTGCAGGAATACCTATAGTAATTAATAATTTAACAAAACTTACCAACTGAAAAATCTCTAAAAGAATTCTCTTGCCAGAATGCGAGTGTCTGCTTATCCTCCTAGAATTGATAGCTGTGGCTTTAAGTATCTTATGCATTAGTAAATATTGATACAAAATACAATTTTACTTCCTGCGCGTATTCCAGAGTCTTTAGTCAGTTCGAGAATGAGATTATTGATCCATGTATTTTTACCATCAAAGTCCTTTATTTCAACAGGAAGTTTGGTTAGTTTGTTGTATCTATTGCTCATATATTAGAGTTGACCAAACTTATCGCATCTAATAACTACAAAGTGACTTTGAGGAATTTTATTGTCGCAGTTTTTAAAAAGCAGTTCGACGAATATAGTGCCTTTGTTCTTAAATAACTCTTCAAAATATGCTTTATTGCTTTTAAGAAACATGCAAAGACTTTCTACTCTGGTGAGATCTCTCTCAAATATATCAAGTTACTGAATGCGAGATACTTTATAGCTCCTGGACTTATTGTCAAACGCACACCAATTCAGAACATCAATGAGAGGGAATCTTAGTGGGTTGAGAAAGTAATCATTTAAAAAGTAGTGAGGATGCATTTACAACAAACCACAGAGCATCATTGCAAAAGCTGTGGAATTGGGAAACATAGGGGCATCATTGATAATTGCAAGCAAGCCCATAATTTCTGATAGATAACAATAGTTGCTTGGGTCCATTATAAGAGATGTTTTGAAAGTACTGTTCAAATTGAAAATCATAGCCTTGCTACGCATCTGAAATGCATGCATCTTGTAGCTGAATTATTATTCTTAAAAGTAGTGTGGAGTGTACATTAGCCTGTAGCTTGTCTCCTCAAAGAAAGGTGATCCAGAAAATTTAATCTGTGCTTAAGGTTCCAATTATTGAGTGATATATCATAACAATCGAGGGCAAATGTTTTCATGCTCGATAGGATGTAAAGTTATGACTCTCTCATAGTTTTTTGAGCGACCTTGACATACTCAAACCTTAGGTATGCATGGTCATCAGGATAATTTTCAAGAGCAGATGATCTGGAAAGCACACTGCCATCACTCATTTCTATGTTAGAACGTCTATCGAGAAACTCGAACGTCACAGTTTTATCTTTTTAAACTTGAAAAGTATTATCAGGAACCCCCAAATCCTTAGGGTTCTAGTTCATCAAATTTACTTGCTGGCTTTATCTCTTGGCTTCATCCTGTTGCTTTCTCTTTGCTTTTTGTTTCACTTTTTTGTTTCTCCTTATAATCAAGGAAATTATTTATTCCAGCAACATTTCCTTAGCTAGCCTTGTTGACTTCAATTTAATCTAATTTCAATTGGTGCTTCATCAAAGTTATATAATTTTCAGCCGCGTCTTAACTGATCTCCTGAAATTTAACTAAATTTGCTTGTTGAACAGGATCTTTTTTTGTAAAAACTCTGAAATAATCATAAGAACCAGTGATGATCTATTAATCCTTTGAAAGGTCCTTCATCATTTTTTCAATTTGATCCTACTGTTCTTAGTAAGTCAGAGGTGTGCAAGCACTTTCAACAATTTTCTTGTTGTATTGCTTCAACAACCTTTTACTTAACTGCTCATGATCCCTAATAAACCTTGACGATGTCTATTAAGATTGGAATTTGCTTTAGCTCAATGCAGCGATAAACTGATTGTGGATGTCATTCAAACGCTGCTGTGTGAATAAATTTAAAATTTGCTAATGGCATGTCTAATCGTGCATTTAACTATAGTACAATTGCACATGATTTTGCTGCTCATAAACTTCTTAGTTGTTGGAAGCATCACCCTTTTCTTCTTCTTGAATTTCATTGATAGAATTGAGTGGTGGTGTGTTTGGAAGTGGTGGTATGTTTGTATGAGGAGTAGTGACATTTTGATTTTTCTTGGCATTAGATTTTTTCTTTGATTTTTACTTATTCTTAACTGAAGGATCTATTTGCAACTTTGCAAAAACTCTTTGCTCATAAGCTTCTCTGTTCTTAATGTGAGCATCATAAATAGTTTAGAATTAAGCATACACTGTTTTCAATTCAATTTCTGTGACCTTGAGCAAGCTTTTCAAAGTTTGATCGAATTTCATCATGGAAGATTCCTCATTATCTTTTTCCTTTCGTTTGTACACATGAATGATGTTTTTCTTGTCTTAAAAGATAGCATTGTTGACATAGTGCAACTTCTTGTTGATTTAGCATTGAGGAACTACCATTTTCCTAAATTCATCATAATCTGAGTATCGAGTTCCCAATATTTCATAATCGTTTTTAGAAATTTTCCCCTTATAATTCTTGAGTTACAATTATGCAGCTTTTGAAGGTTGAGTAACAAAGCAAGAGTAAGCCTTCTAAATGATATGCATCACATCATTATGAGGAGAGTCTTTTGAATTGTAAAGCTTCGTTAAGACTGTATTGATACACATGCTCCATAGATCATCGCACATCAACAAAAATGCCAACATAGATCTTCAAACATCTTAGCTTTGTGTTGACCACTTTTATGAATAGTGAGCAGGGTATTTAAAAGAATTTAAAAAGCGCTTGCGCCTCTAGCATACATTTCTTATATTTGAGTAATCGATGTCGATTCAAAACTAAATACCATAGGAAAGTAAATCTTATAATAAGAAACATCAGCAGGCTCCTTAGCATTAGAGTGAAGATAACTCATTTTAATAAAATATATTATTATTTTAAAGAATACTCATAGATATTGTGATTTAGATTTATTAAAATTAAAATAAAAATGAACGCAGCTCAGAGATCCAAAAAATCAAGCAAGCAATCTGAATAACTATCGCAATCTTTGCAAGAGCTATCGCAACACTCGATCGTCAGCGACGATCATCTAAGCCAGTATTTATTTCAAAACATCAAGCAAAGTTGAATCAAGGTTTAAGATAAGCAAATTACGAAGTGGGGACCTGTGATTTTAGGAAAGAATTTCGTGCAAGTGGTTGCTCCTGCAAAATATTCATACAATACAGGAATTCTGCTCAACTCTGGTGAGGTTCCTCCTCAAGTGGGTTCCTTGCAAGGAGGTTTGATCATATAGATGCCATTAGAAGGAATCGATGCATATTTGAAAGATGTTATAGATTTGAAGAGCTTGCTCAACGACGATTCCCTCTGCTAATACCTTGAGCAGTTCTTAAATAATTTTCGCAAATCAAAGTTGGTAAGTAGAATAATCTAAAATCTAAGAATCACTCTAATGCAAATTATATATAGATATCTGGATCTACTAAAGATCAGGAATCAACGCAGTTGATTCAAACTGGATTTTTATCTCTGATTTAAAATTCAAGCCAGCTAAACTCTAATCGTCTTTAAGAAAGCAATCCCTATCTAAAGCCTCGAGAAGCAAAGCTTGCACATAAACGACTTGAGATAGTAAGAATGTATATGGAAGATTAGTTGAAGCCAAAGTAAATTTCTAAGAAGTTGCGAGTGACAGCAGAGTTTGTATCAAGAACTGTTGAGAAGTTTAAGCATGAATTAAGAACTTAAGTATTGCCTCCTTAAGAACCTAAAAAATCTGGCAAGAGGAGGGAGAGAAATAATGAGCAGCTGGTTGCTGCAGTTGGCGAATGCATTGAGGAAGTTGGGATTTATCAATGCACTGGAAGAAATATACATAATAGATTGCAAGAAATGAAAACGAGTTCGCCATTATAGTATACATTCAAAGTGCCTTGCATCTCAACGATTCATAAAATTCTCAAGGAGTAGTTTCATTTGAAGTTTGGTAAGACAGAAGCAGCGAATTTCAAGTATAGGGATCCTGCTTATTACGGCAAGCGTTTGTGGGTGAGTCGACTGCTATCTTAGTTCTTAAGTGAGGATGCAGTAATTATATCAGTTGATGAAAGTAATTTCAGATCTACAGGGGGGGGGGGGGGGGGGGGGGGGGGGAGGGGGGGGGGGGGGGGGGGGGGGTGACTACTTGCCTCCTAAATAGTGGTCACTAAATCAAAAGAGTATTCTTGGCAAGAGGAGTGAGAGAGATACTAAACTCATCACAACCAAGAATCGCAGTAAAATCATCGCAGGCGATAAGGAGTTGTAGTATGGAGAGATGCTGCTTGGCAAGCAGTTGAATGATAAATAATTTTAGGAATCATCAAATGAATCGGATGCAGTTTCATTTATAAGATCAAGAAATTTGCCTGCTTAAAATACTACTCAAAGCATTAAGCTTTAAGCTGCTGCTAATGCTTCGTTATCATCCAATCATCATTCACTATTGTAGACTAAAGCAAAACCAATTTCAAAATCTCATTCTAGTAATAGTAGTTTGACCAAGTTTGCAAAGCAATCTAATTTTTAGAAATCAGAGAAATCATCAAGCAGTTCTAAAGTAAGCGATTTGATCACATTTGTTATTGGATTATTTTTAGAAGTCAGTTCTTATGCAAACTCCACCTCGTTAGAATTTGTAAGCTAAGCAGAAGCTGAATAAAAATTTATCTCCTATTCCTAGTGGAAGACAGTGCCCAAAACTAATCGAGTACTCTGAAGAAATTTTGAAATTTGAAGTTGCAGAGCACTGTCAAGAAAGTCGCTTCGGATGATGAACAGATTAAACGAATTCATTCAGAGCTCACGCCATTGATCGACCGAGTATCAAAACTAAAGTTGCAATCGACTTTGAAGAAATCAAGCAGGTCTTTGTTAAGTTAGAGATAGAGGAAGTGATTCAGCTAACTCCTAGAAAGCTATCGCTCTCAGTATTAAGCAGCTCGAATATAGATGAGTGTAAGTACAAGAAGTTGAATTTGAAAGTTGATGGTTGTTGCATGGTGATAGTCTATGATATGTTGGTTCTATTCTTGACTTTGGTAAACTATCCTATTGAACTGAGTTGGAGCGATTACTTATCTTTGATAGCATTAAGAGCGAGAGAGATGAAAGTCTAAAAGTAATCTCTGGAAATTATAGGATGATTTCAACTCCTATGCTAGATGAAGATACCCTGAAGATATCTCTTGGATTGGATGGTTCTGCTCTATGATTGCATGAATCCGCGCTAAGGTTGTACGGATCCATGTAGTATGATTCCAGGTTGTATGGATCCAAGTTGTATCAATCCAAGTTGTATGGATCTGAACTTACATTACAGGATTCAGCACTCAGGTTGTATGTCCAGATGAAAATATCCTGAAGATATCTCATGGTTGCATGGTTCCAGATTCCACAAAATCAACATATCTAACTTTAGACTCCAAATCATTATGCATACTATCATCAGACTATTATCATGACAACTCTGCTATCGTTCTCAAATTTATTCAACCTCTCTTATAGGTGACCTATAACCAAATCAGAGCCAACTTGAAGAATCAAAGGATGGTATCAAACCCATAGCATTGTTGTCAGATCAAATCCAGCTTAATTTAAACTATAAACCAATCTCACAATATCAAAAGGAAATGCTTGCCAATTTAGGTGATTATGGTTTAAAAGCTAGGCAGTTGTCTATTGAAAAATAAATAATGAAGAGATAGCAATACTCTATGAGTCTGATAGCTGCAATTGCGGTTGATAGAGTGGTATCGACTCAAATAATTGAAGGAGGATTCGATTCAGTCTATTCGAAAACTTTATATATCAGACACTGAGAAGTATAAGAACTGACAAAGATCTATGCAATAAGAAGGTGGTGCTTTTGATGGATAATGCCATAATTCATAAGTATTCTGAGATGCTTGCGGCTGCTCGTCGCTTCAAAGTCAACGTACTCTTCCACGCAGAATACTCGCCCTGGCTCAACCCAATCGAACAGTTGTTTGCCTACATCAAGAAGAACCTCAAGCAGCAGAAAATCAACAGCAAGTAAGCATACTCTCCTAACAAACTTATAGAGTGCAGCTGGTCAAACGCATCCAAGAAATAATAATCAAAAACATGAGCGATAATGATGTTCGAGGACTCTGGGCATTCAGCATCAAGAAGTGGATTCATACCCTGAGGTATGGCTTTGTATGAGATTCTACTCAAACTTAGAATTGCACCTTAATATGAAAATTTTATACGTGCATATAATTTTTGCATCATCAATACTAATGCAACTACATTGACTGCTACTAATACTGTCATTATAATTAATGCAAATATTTGTGGGGATCCCTTGAATTCGCAGTTCTTACAAGTCTTCTCAGATATTTATGAATTCTTGGCAAGTATCATCCAATTACACATGACTACGCTCTGTATTGTAATACTCTATCACCTCAAAGTGAAATCCAGAGGAGTTGAGCAAATTTGACTATAGTTATACAAAACTCTTTAAATACAACTTTTCCAAGAATTGCATAATTATGCGAGAGAGGAGATAAACTAAGCATCAGACTTTTCGAATTCTTGAGAATGCAGTGATAATCTAGCAAATTTCCAACTTCTGCTCAATTGTTTTGATCAGCATCCTTTTATAGACAGTTCTGAAATCAAGAACTCTAAAACCTCGCAATTTTTTGACAGCAAAGACCAATATCAGAGATTTTCAAGATTTTTGACCTCTCTGCTCAAAATGGGGTTTTGGTCACCATAATTTTGCGAAAAGTGACTAAAAATGCAAGATTCAGACTAAAGACCTTGATTTTTCGAAAATTTGACCAACCTTCCCTAAAATGGTCATTGCAACAACAAATCTCACTTTTGACACCTAATTTTGACAATTTGGCTGTATCAATGCATTTTGACCACTTTATGGCGATTCTACAAATATATGACAGACATAAACAAAGACATATCAATCTTAGTCAAAAAACTGAAAATTTAGGGGTTTTGACAATGAATCTCCAATTTGGTCATTTTAGAAAGTATAATCAGAAAAAATCTCAATTTTGACAACAAGTGCATGTAAAGTGACCACTTTGTAATAAAAACTAGCAATTTGACCAATTTTCGCAAATAAGACTAATCACACATTACATTAGCAGTAAATATTTATATAATTAATTTTGTATTTTAATTTTCACAATTCCCCGATTCGAATGTATTTTATCAATATTAGTTAAAATTTACTCTTGGTGATACCATTTTATTACATCATAAAAGTGAGTTAAATCTAATTTAATTTTGAGTGATTTTCTTAGTAGTTGAATTTGATATCAAAATTAAAGTCGATTCATCAAGCTTCTAAGATGAAAAAAAAAATTGTAGGAATAGAGTAGTTTTGGGAAAATTTATTTAAATTAATAAACTAATTATTAAAATCTCGGCAGTTATAAAATCCAAAGGGACCAAAATTAAATATAAATTGATTCTACATTAGATCACGCGGTTTTAACTGGGCTTAGTTATTTGCAGATAAACGATACATTTCGACCTTGAGCTAATTTTCAAAAACAGTTTAATGGGTTTTTCTCGCTTTGGGATATAAATTCATTGTAGCATTAACAACTTCTCAATTAATGCGCTAAATAGAGTGTATAATATTGCTTGAGTTAGGAGACATTTTCAAAAACATAATTGAAGATACTTAATAATAAATTAATTTCAATTTTATTTTCAAAATTCGAATGTATTCCTACAAGAATACTAATTTTTGAAAACCAACATGGTTCTGTATTTAAATTGAACATTTTCTTTAAAGAATTATATAAATATATATGGATTATTGATATTTTATTTTAAAGAATACTGAAGTAATATACATTTAATAATATAAAACACGTTTTTTAGATAAAAATATTAAATTGTCTACAGGGGTCGGGAATTATTTAATTTGGATATATTTAATTTATTGTATTTTGTAAATTTAAAAATAATAGATTGTACATTTGAGCATTAGGATTAAAATTTTTTTATGATTATTAAATTATCTCCAATTATATTATACAATAAATTTTCAATTTATAATAGACTTTATTAAATCTATGCTTAAGTCTTGCTTATTTTAATTTCTTATAGAAATATGCCTTTAATTAATAAGATTATTAAAATTTAACAGTTCCTAAAACTCTAAAATCCATTCACTTGTTTTATTGATTAAAGAATATTAAATAAACCCATACTTTTTTTAGGATTTATGTAGGGAGTAATGGTCTAAATGTAATTAATTTAATTGAGCATATGCCAAGGTTTAGAGTCAATTTATGGCATTGAGTATATAGATTTATTGTTTAAGTTGGCGATATAGTTGTTATGATAATAGTTATCAAATTAAACCTATCTATATTACACTTCTATATCAAAAATGCTCCATAAATTTTATGCTTCTGTATAGTTTCATTGATATTTAAATCAAATTTAAAGTGATAAACACCTAATTCTAAGCCTAAGTCAGCCTTAATTATATATATTATCTTATTAATGGAAAGTCACGTAAATACTGTGCTCATTTCTCTCTCGCTTAGAGAGCTGTCATATTTCATCTCCAATTCCCTTAGCTAAACATCTCTGCTTAATATACAGCTAATATATATATAGAAAGATTGGAATATCTTACAAGACAGTCAATCGTATTAACAGAGTGGTTGACTTTACTGTTCCATTTTATAAGATAAATCTTAATTTTATTTACGAATAAATGCAGAGTACTATTACTATTGTATGAATACATTTGATTTGGGAAAATAAATTATAAATTAATTAATTATATTATAAATTCGTGGCATTTAACTTTGTTGAAACCTAGACAATATGGTACTTGTTCGAAAGGGAATTCTAAATTAGCTGGACTTTACTATTGACGGTACCCTTCTATCGCATCCCTGGAATGAGATAACGCGACTTTAATTTTGAGTAATTTGTTTAGTTTATATAAATTCCAAAATTAAAGTCGCGTTATCTCGCTCCAGGAATGCGATAGAGGGGTACCGTCAATAGTAAAGTCCAGCTAATTTTGAATTCCCTTTCGAACAAGTATCATATTGTTTAGGTTTCAACAAAGTTAACTGCCACGAATTTATAATATAATTAATTAATTTATAATTTATTTTCCCAAATCGAATGTATTCCTACAATAATAACATCCAGTTTATACCGTTGATAAAGCTGTATTCACGTCTAATACAGTATATCGAGGTGCTAAGGTACAGTAACATAAAAGTATGGAACTAAAAGATTTAAAATCAAAATCTTGCGATTATTGGAGAAATATATTAATATAATGGGTTTAGACTTATGTTATCCACCTTCGTTGAATAAGATTGAATAAAAAATAAAGCTCCTGCAATTCTTTTAAAATAAGTACACTTACTCAGAAATTATTCAATTAAAAGATAACTAATTAGTTATATAAAACTAAAGATCAAGGTAGGAACATAAAAGAATAAACATAACATACGTTATTAATGTTTCTTGCATTCCTTTTCAATTTGGTTGCTAGATTCAGTTTAATTTGTTATTTTAATGGTTGAAATCTTAATATGTTCAAATTAATCCAATATGAAAATTTTATCTCTATCAAATTTTTTTAATCTTTCATAAGTAATTAGAAAATACTTTATTTTATAGAAATATTTATTCTTCGTTTTAGGAGCTCCATCTTCATAATATACAGGCTTCCAATATAGTTTTGAAATTTTAGAAATACCTCCTAATTGAGTTTGATCTTAATTAGGAAATATTATTTAAATTCAGTTTTTAATATAAATTCTCACAATTAAGTATTGTAATCTTAGGAGGTCCTCCTTGTTATATTTTTAACTTAATATAAGGAGGTTTTAAATTGAATAATAACTTAATTAGGAGCTATTTTAATGGAAATCAATGCCATAAATTTAAATTTATCGGCAGAACTTATTTAAAACTACTACATCTTTCTCTATAATAGACATTTAAGAAGATCTCCAATAAGATACCAATATTCATATGAGCTTAATCTATTAGTAATATTAAAATTACAATATTTTAAGTTTGAAATATATTTATGATCACTTACTGTCCAATAATGGCAATTATGGAGAGCTTGATTTCTAAAATTTCACTCATATTTTTCTCTTTTATAATATCCAAATTATTAAAAGTCTTTAGAATTGTTTAGAATGAGTTCTTGCAACAGATCAGCAGCAATATTATGATATTTAAAGAGAATTAAAAATTATTGGACAAATATTTTTTTAAAAACTGTTTTGACAAAATGTCAAAAAATATAAATAATAGGAAAAAATTAGTTTCATTTATTTGATAAATCTGGTTTACGTAAAAAAAATATTCAGAGGCATATTTAAAATTTTATTTTTTTATTTTAAAGTTCTTAAACACATAACTAAACATATGAACACAAAAGCACATACCTAAAATGTTTTCGGATAAAAGTTTTATTGTTTTCAAATGAAAAATAATATGATGCTTTATTACTATAAAAAACCCTTATCCCCAATTCAAGACCACAAAACTCCTTAATGAGGTTTATAAGTGCTTTGATTTGTAGGGTATAGTTGGGTACTGATTGGGGTTAGTAGAGATAACGCAGGTTTTATGTGAATTTAATGAATATTTAATGAGTCATAGTGTACTTAATTCAAACAAATTTTATCTGCTTGTCTTTGTTATATCTCTTGAATCTTGCTCTCTCTCTCTAGTGTCTATAGTATATCGTCTAATGATTGGCGAGGATAGTGAGAAGCTCTCACGATTATCATATCTACTATACTTTTAATTTCTTTGCATACATCTTCTTGCTTAATATGCTTCTTTGCCAACATGATTGATTATTTTTCATTATTATGCCAAAGTACGACTTGCTTTTCTTATCACTCTCTAATATTATTGTAGGAATACAATTATTATGGGAAATGAAATTATAATTAATAAATTAAAAAATTAAAATCGTCGCAGTTAAATTTCTGGAAACCTAGAGAATATGGTAATTATTCGAAAGAGAATTCAAAATTAGCTGGACTTTACTATTGGCGGTACTCCTCTATCATATCCCTGAGTGAAATAACTCTACTTTAATTTTAGCATTAAAATCAACTAAACAATCACCCAATATTAAAGTCGCTTTATTTCACTCAGTGATATGATAGAGGAGTACCGCCAATATTAAAGTCCAGCTGATTTTGAATTTTCTATCGAA
>ARYC01018978.1:0-12661 GCA_000711775.1 Oxytricha trifallax
ATCTAATCCTGATAATTGTTCAGCTGGATCTAGATGTTTGAGTTTCTATTATGGGGTGTTTGTGGGAATTGTTGATATGGGGTTTACTATTAAGAGTAGTTTTACTGCATAACAAAGCTGTTTTGCTGCGACTAATTACATAGTCCAAACTAATTGTTTTGAGACCCATAGTATCTTTGATATTGCTATAAAGCAGAAGAATCGTGCTTGATTTGGCTTAACTAACTTTGACTGGACCTGTTCTGAGAGTATTAATCGCTAGGATTATTAAGTCTCTTGCCAAGGATGCTCTCACGAGCCCCAACTTCACGAGTTTAAGATCTAAATAAATTTTAGAGAGAAATAACTTACTCTAAAGTTTGCTGAATCGTATTTTATTTGTAAACCAATTAAGGAAACAATTTGCTAAGCTTGCATATCATGGGATTTACATGAAAAGTAGACTCTTCTTTAGAGATATTTTTTGTGGTAGGCAACTCGATTGGTAAGAGAATTTGATTCTAAACAACATCACAGAAATCATCTTGGTAGCGTGTGAGAATGCAAATTTTGGTTTATATAGGTGGCAAAGGCTGCTTAGCTTTTTAAGTTGATGCAATAAATTTCGTGGTCTCAATCGCGGCTCTTAAGTCTGAAGGAAGTTGAACGTTTAGTTGCTCGATATTGAATTACCTCCTATCAGTTAAAATCTCTCCAAGCCTAAAATATAACATGCTATAAATAATAACAAATCTTACCTTTCACTATGCCAATAATACAAATTGGCATTCTACTGTATCATGGAACTATCCAATTATGCTTTCAGCATCGCATAAAAATCCTTGCCGAAGCTGAATAATTTCTATTGTAATCCATTTTAAAGTTAGCGAGATTGCTTGGTAAAGAGAGAGATGGTATCAGCTAGTTATAAACTTAAGTCGATAACTTGATAGGGATCGTATAGTTAGCTTCTTGGATCGATAATACCAGCTAATTTATTGCAATGAAAACCTAAGGTAATTAGTTAGTTAAAACAGTATACTTACTTGCACAATGAGAAGGGTCTTTCATTATGTTTGAAAAAGTTGTCAACTTCTCTTAAATATTGCTGATTGAGAGAATATCTTCAGGGCTTTGATTGATGAACTCAGTTGCTTCATTGTCTTCATCACTATAATCGATGTCGCTAGCATTTTCATAAGTGAGACAGCAGGTCTGAGTCTTTAAGTAATCTATTGAGCGTTTCAAGTCAGCAATTGCAAACGGCAACTCTTTGCAGGAATACCTATAGTAATTAATAAATAACAAAACTTACCAACTGAAAAATCTCTAAAAGAATTCTCTTGCCAGAATGCGAGTGTCTGCTTATCCTCCTAGAATTGATAGCTTGGCTTTAAGTATCTTATGCATTAGTAAATATTGATACAAAATACAATTTTACTTCCTGCGCGTATTCCAGAGTATTTAGTCAGTTCGAGAATGAGATTATTGATCCATGTATTTTTACCATCAAAGTCCTTTATTTCAACAGGAAGTTTGGTTAGTTTGTTGTATCTATGCTCATATATTAGAGTTGACCAAACTTATCGCATCTAATAACTACAAAGTGACTTTGAGGAATTTTATTGTCGCAGTTTTTAAAAAGCAGTTCGACGAATATAGTGCCTTTGTTCTTAAATAACTCTTCAAAATATGCTTTATTGCTTTTAAGAAACATGCAAAGACTTTCTACTCTGGTGAGATCTCTCTCAAATATATCAAGTTACTGAATGCGAGATACTATATAGCTCCTGGACTTATTGTAAAACGCACACCAATTCAGAACATCAATGAGAGGGAATCTTAGTGGGTTGAGAAAGTAATCATTTAAAAAGTAGTGAGGATGCATTTACAACAAACCACAGAGCATCATTGCAAAAGCTGTGGAGTTGGGAAACATAGGGGCATCATTGATAATAGCAAGCAAGCCCATAATTCTGATAGATAACAATAGTTGCTTGGTCCATTATAAGAGATGTTTTGAAAGTACTGTTCAAATTGAAAATTATAGCCTTGCTGCGCATCTGAAATGCATGCATCTTGTAGCTGAATTATTATTCTTAAAAGTAGTGTGGTGTGTACATTAGCCTGTAGCTTGTCTCCTCAAAGAAAGGTGATCCAGAAAATTTAATCTGTGCTAAAGGTTCCAATTATTGAGTGATATAGTCATAACAATCAAGGGCAAATGTTTTCATGCTCGATAGGATGTAAAGTTATGACTCTCTCATAGTTTTTTGAGCGACCTTGACATACTCAAACCTTAGGTATGCATGGTCATCAGGATAATTTTCAAGAGCAGATGATCTGGAAAGCACACTGCCATCACTCATTTCTATGTTAGAACGTCTATCGAGAAACTAGAACGTCACAGTTTTATCTTTTTAAACTTGAAAAGTATTATCAGGAACCCCCAAATCCTTAGGGTTCTAGTTCATCAAATTTACTTGCTGGCTTTATCTCTTGGCTTCATCCTGTTGCTTTCTCTTTGCTTTTTGTTTCACTTTTTGTTCTCCTTATAATCAAGGAAATTATTTATTCCAGCAACATTTCCTTAGCTAGCCTTGTTGACTTCAATTTAATCTAATTTCAATTGGTGCTTCATCAAAGTTATATAATTTTCAGCCGCGTCTTAACTGATCTCCTGAAATTTAACTAAATTTGCTTGTTGAACAGGATCTTTTTTTGTAAAAACTCTGAAATAATCATAAGAACCAGTGATGCTATATTAATCCTTTGAAAGGTCCTTCATCATTTTTTCAATTTGATCCTACTGTTCTTAGTAAGTCAGAGGTGTGCAAGCACATTCAATAATTTTCTTGTTGTATTGCTTCAACAACCTTTTACTTAACTGCTCATGATCCCTAATAAACCTTGACGATGTCTATTAAGATTGGAATTTGCTTAGCTCAATGCAGCGATAAACTGATTGTGGATGTCATTCAAACGCTGCTGTGTGAAAAATTTAAAATTTGCTAATGGCATGTCTAATCGTGCATTTAACTATAGTACAATTGCACATGATTTTGCTGCTCATAAACTTCTTAGTTGTTGGAAGCATCACCCTTTTCTTCTCTTGAATTTCATTGATAGAATTGAGTGGTGGTGTATTTGGAAGTGGTGGTATGTTTGTATGAGGAGTAGTGACATTTTGATTTTTCTTGGCATAAGATTTTTTCTTTGATTTTTACTTATTCTTAACTGAAGGATCTATTTGCAACTTTGCAAAAACTCTTTGCTCATAAGCTTCTCTGTTCTTAATGTGAGCATCATAAATAGTTTAGAATTAAGCATACACTGTTTTCAATTCAATTTCTGTGACCTTGAGCAAGCTTTTCAAAGTTTGATCGAATTTCATCATGGAAGATTCCTCATTATCTTTTTCCTTTCGTTTGTACACATTAATGATGTTTTTCTTGTCTTAAAAGATAGCATTGTTGACATAGTGCAACTTCTTGTTGATTTAGCATTGAGGAACTACCATTTTCCTAAATTCATCATAATCTGAGTATCGAGTTCCCAATATTTCATAATCGTTTTTAGAAATTTTCCCCTTATAATTCTTGAGTTACAATTATGCAGCTTTTGAAGGTTGAGTAACAAAGCAAGAGTAAGCCTTCTAAATGATATGCATCACATCATTATGAGGAGAGTCTTTTGAATTGTAAAGCTTCGTTAAGACTGTATTGATACACATGCTCCATAGATCATCGCACATCAACAAAAATGCCAACATAGATCCTTCAAACATCTTAGCTTTGTGTTGACCACTTTATGAATAGTGAACAGGGTATTTAAAAGAATTGAAAAAGCGCTTGCGCCTCTACCATACATTTCTTATATTTGAGTAATCGATGTCGATTCAAAACTAAATACCATAGGAAAGTAAATCTTATAATAAGAAACATCAGCAGGCTCCTTAGCATTAGAGTGAAGATAACTCATTTTAATAAAATATATTATTATTTTAAAGAATATTCATAGATATTGTGATTTAGATTTATTAAAATTAAAATAAAAATGAACGCAGCTCAGAGATCCAAAAAATCAAGCAAGCAATCTGAATAACTATCGCAATCTTTGCAAGAGCTATCGCAACACTCGATCGTCAGCGACGATCATCTAAGCCAGTATTTATTTCAAAACATCAAGCAAAGTTGAATCAAGGTTTAAGATAAGCAAATTACGAAGTGGGGACCTGTGATTTTAGGAAAGAATTTCGTGCAAGTGGTTGCTCCTGCAAAATATTCATACAATACAGGAATTCTGCTCAACTCTGGTGAGGTTCCTCCTCAAGTGGGTTCCTTGCAAGGAGGTTTGATCATATAGATGCCATTAGAAGGAATCGATGCATATTTGAAAGACGTTATAGATTTGAAGAGCTTGCATAGCGACGATTCTCTCTGCTAATACCTTGAGCAGTTCTTAAATAATTTTCGCAAATCAAAGTTGGTAAGTAGAATAATCTAAAATCTAAGAATCACTCTAATGCAAATTATATATAGATATCTGGATCTACTAAAGATCAGGAATCAACGCAGTTGATTCAAACTGGATTTTTATCTCTGATTTAAAATTCAAGCCAGCTAAACTCTAATCGTCTTTAAGAAAGCAATCCCTATTTAAAGCCTCGAGAAGCAAAGCTTGCACATAAGCGACTTGAGATAGTAAGAATGTATATGGAAGATTAGTTGAAGCCAAAGTAAATTTCTAAGAAGTTGCGAGTGACAGCAGAGTTTGTATCAAGAACTGTTGAGAAGTTTAAGCATGAATTAAGAACTTAAGTATTGCCTCCTTAAGAACCTAAAAAATCTGGCAAGAGGAGGGAGAGAAATAATGAGCAGCTGGTTGCTGCAGTTGGCGAATGCATTGAGGAAGTTGGGATTTATCAATGCACTGGAAGAAATATACATAATAGATTGCAAGAAATGAAAACGAGTTCGCCATTATAGTATACATTCAAAGTGCCTTGCATCTCAACGATTCATAAAATTCTCAAGGAGTAGTTTCATTTGAAGTTTGGTAAGACAGAGGCGGCGAATATCAAATATAGAGATCCTGCTTATAATGGCAAGCGCTTATGGGTGAGTCGACTGTTATCATAGTTCTTAAGTGAAGATGCAGTAATTATATCAGTTGATGAAAGTAATTTCAGATCTGACTACTTGCCTCCTAAATAGTGGTCACTAAATCAAAAGAGTATTCTTGGCAAGAGGAGTGAGAGAGATACTAAACTCATCACAACCAAGAATCGCAGTAAAATCATCGCAGGCGATAAGGAGTTGTAGTATGGAGAGATGCTGCTTGGCAAGCAGTTGAATGATAAATAATTTTAGGAATCATCAAATGAATCGGATGCAGTTTCATTTATAAGATCAAGAAATTTGCCTGCTTAAAATACTACTCAAAGCATTAAGCTTTAAGCTGCTGCTAATGCTTCGTTATCATCCAATCATCATTCACTATTGTAGACTAAAGCAAAACCAATTTCAAAATCTCATTCTAGTAATAGTAGTTTGACCAAGTTTGCAAAGCAATCTAATTTTTAGAAATCAGAGAAATCATCAAGCAGTTCTAAAGTAAGCGATTTGATCACATTTTTTATTGGATTATTTTTAGAAGTCAATTCTTATGCAAACTCCACCTCGTTAGAATTTGTAAGCTAAGCAGAAGCTGAATAAAAATTTATCTCCTATTCCTGAAGTGGAAGACAGTGCCCAAAACTAATCGAGTACTCTGAAGAAATTTTGAAATTTGAAGTTGCAGAGCACTGTCAAGAAAGTCGCTTCGGATGATGAACAGATTAAACGAATTCATTCAGAGCTCACGCCATTGATCGACCGAGTATCAAAACTAAAGTTGCAATCGACTTTGAAGAAATCAAGCAGGTCTTTGTTAAGTTAGAGATAGAGAGAAGTGATTCAGCTCACTCCTAGAAAGCTATCGCTCTCAGCATTAAGCAGCTCGAATATAGATGAGTGTAAGTACAAGTAGTTGAATTTGAAAGTTGATGGTTGTTGCATGATGATAGTCTATGATATGTTGGTTCTATTCTTGACTTTGGTAAACTATCCTATTGAACTGAGTTGGAGCGATTACTTATCTTTGATAGCATTAAGAGCGAGAGAGATGAAAGTCTAAAAGTAATCTCTGGAAATTATAGGATGATTTCAACTCCTATGCTAGATGAAGATACCCTGAAGATATCTCTTGGATTGGATGGTTCTGCTCTATGATTGCATGAATCCGCGCTAAGGTTGTATGGATCCATGTAGTATGATTCCAGGTTGTATGGATCCAAGTTGTATCAATCCAAGTTGTATGGATCTGAACTTAAATTACAGGATTCAGCACTCAGGTTGTATGGTTCCAGATGAAGATACCCTGAAGATATCTCATGGTTGCATGGTTCCAGATTCCACAAAATCAACATATCTAACTTTAGACTCCAAATCATTATGCATACTATCATCAGACTATTATCATGACAACTCTGCTATCGTTCTCAAATTTATTCAACCTCTCTTATAGGTGACCTATAACCAAATCAGAGCCAACTTGAAGAATCAAAGGATGGTATCAAACCCATAGCATTGTTGTCAGATCAAATCCAGCTTAATTTAAACTATAAACCAATCTCACAATATCAAAAGGAAATGCTTGCCAATTTAGGTGATTATGGTTTAAAAGCTAGGCAGTTGTCTATTGAAAAATAAATAATGAAGAGATAGCAATACTCTATGAGTCTGATAGCTGCAATTGCGGTTGATAGAGTGGTATCGACTCAAATAATTGAAGGAGGATTCGATTCAGTACTATTCGAAAACTTTATCTATCAGACGCTAAGAAGTATAAGAACTGACAAAGATTTATGCAATAAGAAGGTGGTGCTCTTGATGGATAATGCGATAATTCATAAATATTCAGAGATGCTTGCGACTGCTCGTCGCTTCAAAGTCAATGTTCTCTTCAACGCAGAATACTCGCCCTGGCTCAACCCAATCGAATAGTTGTTTGCATACATAAAAAAGAACCTCAAGCAGCAGAACATCAATAGCAAGTAAGCATATTGTGATTTAAAATTTATAGAGTGCAGCTGGTCAAGCGCATCCAAGAGATTATCGAGAATATGAGTGAAGATGATGTTAAAGGACTCTGGGCATTCAGCATCAAAAAGTGGATCCATACTCTGAGGTATGGCTTTGTTTGAGATTCTACTCAAAACTTAGAATTGCACCTTAATATGAAAATTTTATACGTGCATATAATTTTTGCATCATCAATACTAATGCAACTACATTGCTGCTATTACTACTGCTACTAATACTGTCATCATAATCAATGCAAATATTTATGGGGATCCCTTGAATTCGCAGTTCTTACAAGTCTTCTCAGATATTTATGAATTCTTGGCAAGTATCATCCAATTACACATGAGTACGCTCTGTATTGTAATACTCTATCACCTCAAAGTGAAATCCAGAGGAGTTGAGCAAATTTGACTATAGTTATACAAAACTCGTTTTAAATACAACTGTTCCAAGAATTGCATAATTATGCGAGGGAGGAGATAAACTAAGCATTAGACTTTTCGAATTATTGAGAATGCATTGATAATCTAGCAAATTTCCAACTTCTGCTCAATTGTTTTGATCAGCATTCTTTTATAGGCAGTGCTGCAATCAAGAACTCTAAAACCTCGCAATTTTTGACAGCATTGACCAATATCAATGATTTTCGAGATTTTTGACTACTCTGCTCAAAATGGGGTTTTGGTCACCATATTTTTGCGAAAAGTGACTAATAATGCAAAATTCAGACTAAAGACCTAGATTTTTCAAATTTTTGACCAGCTTTCCCTAAAATGGTCATTGTCACAACAAATCTGGGGTTTTGGCCACTATTTTTGACAATTTTGCTCGATCAATGCATTTTGACCACTTTATGGCCATTCTACTAATATATGACAGACATAAATAAAGACATATCAATATTAGTCAAAAACTGAAAATTTAGGCATTTTGACAATGAATCTCCAATTTGGTCATTTTAGAAAGTATAATCAGAAAAAATCTCAATTTTGACAACAAGTGCATGTAAAAGTGACCACTTTGTAATAAAAACTAGCAATTTGACCAATTTTCGCAAATAAGACTAATCACACATTACATTAGCAGTAAATATTTATATAATTAATTTTGTATTTTAATTTTCACAATTCCCCGATTCGAATGTATTTTATCAATATTAGTTAAAATTTACTCTTGGTGATACCATTTTATTACATCATAAAAGTGAGTTAAATCTAATTTAATTTTGAGTGATTTTCTTAGTAGTTGAATTTGATATCAAAATTAAAGTCGATTCATCAAGCTTCTAAGATGAAAAAAAAAATTGTAGGAATAGAGTAGTTTTGGGAAAATTTATTTAAATTAATAAACTAATTATTAAAATCTCGGCAGTTATAAAATCCAAAGGGACCAAAATTAAATATAAATTGATTCTACATTAGATCACGCGGTTTTAACTGGGCTTAGTTATTTGCAGATAAACGATACATTTCGACCTTGAGCTAATTTTCAAAAACAGTTTAATGGGTTTTTCTCGCTTTGGGATATAAATTCATTGTAGCATTAACAACTTCTCAATTAATGCGCTAAATAGAGTGTATAATATTGCTTGAGTTAGGAGACATTTTCAAAAACATAATTGAAGATACTTAATAATAAATTAATTTCAATTTTATTTTCAAAATTCGAATGTATTCCTACAAGAATACTAATTTTTGAAAACCAACATGGTTCTGTATTTAAATTGAACATTTTCTTTAAAGAATTATATAAATATATATGGATTATTGATATTTTATTTTAAAGAATACTGAAGTAATATACATTTAATAATATAAAACACGTTTTTTAGATAAAAATATTAAATTGTCTACAGGGGTCGGGAATTATTTAATTTGGATATATTTAATTTATTGTATTTTGTAAATTTAAAAATAATAGATTGTACATTTGAGCATTAGGATTAAAATTTTTTTATGATTATTAAATTATCTCCAATTATATTATACAATAAATTTTCAATTTATAATAGACTTTATTAAATCTATGCTTAAGTCTTGCTTATTTTAATTTCTTATAGAAATATGCCTTTAATTAATAAGATTATTAAAATTTAACAGTTCCTAAAACTCTAAAATCCATTCACTTGTTTTATTGATTAAAGAATATTAAATAAACCCATACTTTTTTTAGGATTTATGTAGGGAGTAATGGTCTAAATGTAATTAATTTAATTGAGCATATGCCAAGGTTTAGAGTCAATTTATGGCATTGAGTATATAGATTTATTGTTTAAGTTGGCGATATAGTTGTTATGATAATAGTTATCAAATTAAACCTATCTATATTACACTTCTATATCAAAAATGCTCCATAAATTTTATGCTTCTGTATAGTTTCATTGATATTTAAATCAAATTTAAAGTGATAAACACCTAATTCTAAGCCTAAGTCAGCCTTAATTATATATATTATCTTATTAATGGAAAGTCACGTAAATACTGTGCTCATTTCTCTCTCGCTTAGAGAGCTGTCATATTTCATCTCCAATTCCCTTAGCTAAACATCTCTGCTTAATATACAGCTAATATATATATAGAAAGATTGGAATATCTTACAAGACAGTCAATCGTATTAACAGAGTGGTTGACTTTACTGTTCCATTTTATAAGATAAATCTTAATTTTATTTACGAATAAATGCAGAGTACTATTACTATTGTATGAATACATTTGATTTGGGAAAATAAATTATAAATTAATTAATTATATTATAAATTCGTGGCATTTAACTTTGTTGAAACCTAGACAATATGGTACTTGTTCGAAAGGGAATTCTAAATTAGCTGGACTTTACTATTGACGGTACCCTTCTATCGCATCCCTGGAATGAGATAACGCGACTTTAATTTTGAGTAATTTGTTTAGTTTATATAAATTCCAAAATTAAAGTCGCGTTATCTCGCTCCAGGAATGCGATAGAGGGGTACCGTCAATAGTAAAGTCCAGCTAATTTTGAATTCCCTTTCGAACAAGTATCATATTGTTTAGGTTTCAACAAAGTTAACTGCCACGAATTTATAATATAATTAATTAATTTATAATTTATTTTCCCAAATCGAATGTATTCCTACAATAATAACATCCAGTTTATACCGTTGATAAAGCTGTATTCACGTCTAATACAGTATATCGAGGTGCTAAGGTACAGTAACATAAAAGTATGGAACTAAAAGATTTAAAATCAAAATCTTGCGATTATTGGAGAAATATATTAATATAATGGGTTTAGACTTATGTTATCCACCTTCGTTGAATAAGATTGAATAAAAAATAAAGCTCCTGCAATTCTTTTAAAATAAGTACACTTACTCAGAAATTATTCAATTAAAAGATAACTAATTAGTATATAAAACTAAAGATCAAGGTAGGAACATAAAAGAATAAACATAACATACGTTATTAATGTTTCTTGCATTCCTTTTCAATTTGGTTGCTAGATTCAGTTTAATTTGTTATTTTAATGGTTGAAATCTTAATATGTTCAAATTAATCCAATATGAAAATTTTATCTCTATCAAATTTTTTTAATCTTTCATAAGTAATTAGAAAATACTTTATTTTATAGAAATATTTATTCTTCGTTTTAGGAGCTCCATCTTCATAATATACAGGCTTCCAATATAGTTTTGAAATTTTAGAAATACCTCCTAATTGAGTTTGATCTTAATTAGGAAATATTATTTAAATTCAGTTTTTAATATAAATTCTCACAATTAAGTATTGTAATCTTAGGAGGTCCTCCTTGTTATATTTTTAACTTAATATAAGGAGGTTTTAAATTGAATAATAACTTAATTAGGAGCTATTTTAATGGAAATCAATGCCATAAATTTAAATTTATCGGCAGAACTTATTTAAAACTACTACATCTTTCTCTATAATAGACATTTAAGAAGATCTCCAATAAGATACCAATATTCATATGAGCTTAATCTATTAGTAATATTAAAATTACAATATTTTAAGTTTGAAATATATTTATGATCACTTACTGTCCAATAATGGCAATTATGGAGAGCTTGATTTCTAAAATTTCACTCATATTTTTCTCTTTTATAATATCCAAATTATTAAAAGTCTTTAGAATTGTTTAGAATGAGTTCTTGCAACAGATCAGCAGCAATATTATGATATTTAAAGAGAATTAAAAATTATTGGACAAATATTTTTTTAAAAACTGTTTTGACAAAATGTCAAAAAATATAAATAATAGGAAAAAATTAGTTTCATTTATTTGATAAATCTGGTTTACGTAAAAAAAATATTCAGAGGCATATTTAAAATTTTATTTTTTTATTTTAAAGTTCTTAAACACATAACTAAACATATGAACACAAAAGCACATACCTAAAATGTTTTCGGATAAAAGTTTTATTGTTTTCAAATGAAAAATAATATGATGCTTTATTACTATAAAAAACCCTTATCCCCAATTCAAGACCACAAAACTCCTTAATGAGGTTTATAAGTGCTTTGATTTGTAGGGTATAGTTGGGTACTGATTGGGGTTAGTAGAGATAACGCAGGTTTTATGTGAATTTAATGAATCTTTAATGAGTAATAGTCTTATGAACTCAAACAAATTTTATCTGCTTGTCTTTGTTGTATCTCTTGAATCTTGCTCTCTCTAGTGTCTAAGTATGTCGTCTAATGATTGGCGAGGATAGTGAGGGGCTCTCACGATTATCATATCTACTATAATTTTTATATCTTTGCATACATCTTCTTGCTTAATATGCTTCTTTGCCAACATGATTGATTATTTTTCATTATTATGCCAAAGTACGACTTGCTTTTCTTATCACTCTCTAATATTATTGTAGGAATACAATTATTATGGGAAATGAAATTATAATTAATAAATTAAAAAATTAAAATCGTCGCAGTTAAATTTCTGGAAACCTAGAGAATATGGTAATTATTCGAAAGAGAATTCAAAATTAGCTGGACTTTACTATTGGCGGTACTCCTCTATCATATCCCTGAGTGAAATAACTCTACTTTAATTTTAGCATTAAAATCAACTAAACAATCACCCAATATTAAAGTCGCTTTATTTCACTCAGTGATATGATAGAGGAGTACCGCCAATATTAAAGTCCAGCTGATTTTGAATTTTCTATCGAACAAGTACCATATTGTGTAGGTTTCCAGAAAGTTAACTGCTACAATTTTAATTTTTTAATTTATTAATTATAATTTCATTTCCCAAATCAAATGTATTCCTACAATATAGCTGCAACACTCCATACATCCCACTAAACTGAATCATTGGTCCACTTCTCTCTTATTCGAAAGTATCCTCTAGTATCAAGAATTTTAGCTAAGCTGTTTTCTCTTTTCGTAAAGCTCTATTGAAGTCCATTACAACTACTTCTAAAGGGCTGATGTTCAGCATTACATTTCCAGGCTTTAAATCTCTATGAATATATCCAAGTTCATGCAATTCTTGGACACCCTTTATCATATCTTACAGTATAAAATTATTTGGGTATCTGTTATGATATAGATGAT